>CAWUFW010023659.1:0-71836 GCA_963921515.1 Calotriton arnoldi | reverse complement strand
CTATCAATGTTTACTTTTGTCCAACCCCTTTTTTTTTGCAGATTTATATAGCGCGAACTCGACCCGAAGGTATTGGAGCGCTTTACATGAGCACCGGTTACGTTACACAAGGACAGATTCATTTTTTTCTTTTTTGGTAGGCACGGGAAGATTAAGTGATTTGCAAAGAATCACAGGATGTGGACACGACCCCGAGGATCGAACCTTGGTTTCCCAGCTCCAAAGTCGGCAGTCTAACCGTCAGACCACATCGTCTCCCCATGTAACTAACTCCCTGCCTCTGAAGATCTAGGCCTGAAGCTTTCCACGTCCCCAAACTGGGATCTTAAGTATTCGAAGAAAATTTCAGAATTTCAACTCCCCGTCACTGAAGGCTGTAAAACTGACTGATTGATAAAATAGTTGTCCTAGTCAGGCTATTTGTTAAACCTGGACTTTCACAGCCATAGTAATGATTAATCATATGTTTATTTCCTTTCCCTTATCTTTATTCTGGAGCATTCAGACCTCACTTCTAACATTATTCCCTTCAGTGGGTATTCCAAGATGCAGACGGGAGAAATATCAGCTCATAAGTGGTAGGACTGTCTGTTGAGGGTGTATGAGAAGTGTAGTATATGGTTCATGAGTAAGACCATCCCGAGTACGCATGTGCAAGGGCAAGTGCAGACGTAAGTGTGCCTAGCACATGAGTGGAAAGGATGTGCTTGCTACGACGGATCGATCAAGGCAGGACATTGGTGTAGACTTTCGGAATGTTACTAGAGGTCATCTTATAATGGGACTTTGCGAAACTTACATTGTTGCGCGTGTATATACGATGGATACAATACTATGTCCATGGACACTTGGTTTTGTCAGTGTGTAGGTAAGTGTGAGTCCAAAGTTGAGACCCTTCTTCCTTGCTAATGTTACCCTGTTTTTTATGTAATGTGTGGCCGTTCATTATGCCAAAAGTAAGGCCAAGAGTAAAGCATTGGATGAGCTTCTTACCTAGTTTTCTGGAGAAGTCTGTGATTTAAAAAAAAAGGTTTTTCATAATAAAATGAACGTTGTCTAATCTGATGGTTTTTCATGTAAAATTCATATAGGTATTTGCAGATATTTTCATTTGAAAAAAGGCGATACGTTATATTGGAGTAAACAAAAATGCTACTGTGAGACTGCCTTTGCAGGTACAAAATGATCTTGACAAATGTCGTGGCTAATAGCCATTCTAGTGCCTACATTTCCCATAGGTTCATTAGAAACAATGCTCTGGTTTGTTTTTCTTCCATTCTCACTCTTTTTTCTATGTCTTTCTCCTCATCTCTCAATCTCGCCTGTCCTTTTGGCACCCTGTCATTCCACATTTTTCTCTTGTTCCTTCTGTCTCTCTTTCTCTCATCTCTCACTCCCTGGTGCCACTGCCATTCTGTGTATCTGCGTAAAACTCTTTCTCTACCTCTCCTCACCATTCGCTCTCTCTTGTCCATCTATCACTCTATCAGTCTCTGTCACTTTTCCATTTCTCACTCTGCTACTATCTAATGTCATAAATCTAATACCTGATTGCTGTTTAATACACTATCATATGAAACAGCAAGGAGAGGTGGCAATCTGAGCAGAAGGCAGACATTTTGCACCATCAAAGATGGTAACACACCCTTACTGCATTATTATGCGCATATATTATAAGTAGGGCTCCCAGTTTTATGGTATTTATTTTTTTAACATTTCTGTCTCTATTTATCCATATTTATTTTTTGGCCGTCTTACTGGTATTTATTCATATTTATTTTGTGTTTTGAGAACAAATGAAGTCGTAAAATGGTATACTTTCACATTTATTTAACACTTAGACGTGCACTCATACATAGATCCCTGTCACGTTTTAGCAAATTAAGGAGCCACATATAACAAAATACTACACCCACAGGTACATATTAGCGTTATACTACAAATAAATGTGAACATCTGCCTGTATTTAAGGACATTTCATCCTGTTTTCTAACTCCCCATGCTGTTTATTTGCTCAGCTTTTACCTGGAGTTCATGAAAGACAGCATGGAGAGCCACTCACAAGAAGCACAAGTATTTTTCCACTTTTAAAAATAAATACAGACAGGAAACATGTTGGCAGGATTCACAAAAGTAAACTGAGAGGAAAGTCTAACTTTACAACTTTTGGCATTCACAAAGGGAATTTCCTACTCGTAAATGCCCTTTGCGACTACCAAAAGTTGAACTTTACGACTTTTGGTATTCACAAATGGCATTTACGAGTAGTAAATGCCCTTTGTGAATACCGAAAGTGGTAAACTTAAACTTTTGGCTCATATTACCCTTGTGAATCGGGCCCGTTGGTTTGTATCTGCATTTATCTGTAAAAAACAGTAAAAACGGAAAACTGGGAGCCTTTATTATAAGCCAAGCTGTGGCTGGACCATATTGTTGAGAGAAATCACTAAACTTACCCGGTGCAGTTGAATTTGCCTGGTGAGGTATTGTTTACCGGACGTGAAACTCCCATGTGAAGTGGGAAGAACCCTCCAATGTATATGTCCCCTGGCAATCTAGCAGCCAATCCATCTGGACTCTCACAAGCCACTGCAGAACCCGGGGAAAAAAGGCAAAAAAGGGCCAACAGCAAGATCTTCTGAAGCATGTTAGACCTCTGCCAGTACCGCTGCGAATGCTGCAGCTCACATAAACATTCACCTGTTCACTTCGAAAAAATTTGAAAGATACTTTCAGCGATGTAAATTACTCGGTGAATGCCTGGGGTGCGACCTAGAACCAAAGCTCGCCACCTATTGTACAGTAAATATACGGTAGCACTTCACAGGTGTATGGTTTCAGACAGACTGGTTTTGACAAAGACACCTTCACTTCGAAATATGCTCATGGGAGGTACAACACAATCCCCAGGGTGTGTAGAATATATAAGGAATTAGGTTTACGTCCTTTGTAGTTTGAGCAAAACAAAAAATGTTCTTTTCACCACCCAATTACAATAAGACAACACACGCGAAGGAGAAGAAATTCCTCAAAAACAAATATGTTAGTAGATATCAATTATAATAGCATTGAAGAATGCGATATAATGACCTAAGTCGTATGTAACAAGGATTTTCATAGTTATTCGAGGAGGAAATAGGGGGGCATATTAGCAAGAACATGCGATAAATATCGCAAACCTTGCTTAGCGCGCCTTTTTTTATCGCCGGCTATCGCTGGATATTACCGCGGAAATAACATGCTATTAGCAAGGTTTATCTCCATTGCGATAAAATATCCAGCGATAGCGGCGAAACCCAGCTTTAACGCGAGAAATCCAGCGATAAAATCCTATCGCTAATTCTGGGGACTTAACCTTACAATCCACCTCCCATTGACTTTCATTGCTAAGTCATGTTTTTATCAGTTCTTAAAAACAAGCGATAATCGGGGTTAGCGCGCGTTTTTTTATCGCTTCGCGGGTATTGCTAATAGGCGATAGGTATGTAAGCGACTGTTTACCGTCGCTTTTAGTTGGGAACGCCTACCTTGCATGTCATTAGCGATAAATATCGCTGACATGCAAGGCGATGTAATTCCCGTCCTCTAACGCCTGAAAGCTGTCGCTAACGCCTGTTAGCGACAGCTTGCTAATAGGGCGTTAAAAATATCGCCGCTTTAGCGGCAAAAAGTGCCGCTAAAGCGGCGATAAAGCCCTTGATAATATGCCCCATTATTTGTTAATTTTTTAGTTTGCTTTAATAATTTTAAAGGCCGGCCTCGACACTTGCTCAACATGATAATAAGAATGCACGAGAAAGAAAACAAAGCAGATCTAAGAGAAAGAAGTAACAAAACCAACAAAATACAAATTCAATAAAATAAAGTTCAAGGTAAAAAAAAATTAAACGTCTTCGTAAAACATGGGAAAGTCAAATGAGTTGCTCAGTCAGAGTCTTTTCTTGTTTCTCCTTTGTGTGAAGTGTAAAGCAATGAGCAGAGTGTAAGAACTGCAGGCTTTCATTCTACAAAGAAATAATTGTGTGGAAAATACGCCCTGAAAAATACCAATAACAATTATGCCCAAATGCAGTATTACACACACATTCCGATATGTCCATGTCGGAATAGGGCATAATGTGATAATAACACACGTTTTTTCCGTTCTGATCTGCCAAGCTCAAAGTTCGCCAGGTGTTATCCTTTGAAATTTGCGCATGGGCCTCTCACTCTCAAACGCCTTTAAGCTCATCAACTACAAAGAAAATTTGGGTTCTCTTCATATGTCCAGTTCATATTCTGAAATAGATATCCAAAATAGCAGCTCCATTACAGCAGCATCTCCTTGCCAATATCGCAATTACCATCTGAACTAAAATTCCAGACACAGACCTGGTGGAAACAGTGGCGTAGCTGGGAGGGGTTGGAGGGGGGGGGAGGGTGGAGGGGTCCGCCCCGGGCGGCACGAGTTTTGGGGGTGGCGGCAATAGCAAGCCCCCCTCCCCATGCGTTTGCCACCGCATGGCGGCAAACGGAGAAGACTCTCCAAAACCCCCGCTCCCCCACTCTTCACTCACACGCAAGGGACCGCCACAGGCGGCCAGAGGGCTAGTTACGCCACTGGGTGGAAAAGCCTTCTCTTTGTTCAGATAATGATTCCAACTTTGGCCCCCATCACCAATCACCCAACCCAAGGTAAACCCATCGAAATGGCAGTGACTAAGGCCCGTATTTAGAAACATGTGACGGAAAGCAGCGCAGCACCCAAAGCTGGTGCGCTGGGTGCATGGCAGGAAGAAAGCAGAAACGCACAATATCTGCAGAGATATTGCACTATCCTGCTCTCTCCCTAGCAGTGGTTCTCAATTAGGTTGCCGTGTGCCACACACACACCTTTGCCACTTAGTGCAAGGGTGTGTGTGTGTGATGTCTAGCACAGGTTTTGTACTGGGAGGGTACCCGTGTGGTACAAAATTATCTGCCTAGACAAACTTGAAAACTTTTGTCACGTGGCATGAGTAGTGCAGCACACATGAAAACTGGGAAAAGGTAGGAGAAACAAAAGCATTTCCCCTTTTTAACACCTGCTTCTGAGTCACATTTAGTTTTAGTGCAAAACCCGTCTCCTATTGTTATTAGATAGGGTTGTGGGTCAAAAATCATGGGTAGTTGCATGGGAACACCCACATAACACCCATCGAACGCCCTCTTGAGGTAGAGGTAACAGAAAGCAACTTTCCAGACCAAAACAAGCTTTGCACTGCAAAGTAACTCCAAGAAAAAACATTTTGTGCTGGTTTGCATCACTTTTGTGATGCAAACCAGTGCAAAATATTTGTAAACCTGCCCCTAAGTGTCCACAATGTTTGTGAGAGTAACAACTTCATCTGGAGTCGAGGATGTGCCAAGCCAACTGTCTGCTAAAACATTCCACTAAATTTGTCCTCCTGCCTGTGATAAGTGAGCTTCAAAGGGTGCATTTGACACCGTTGAGATACACCTACCTGATCGCCTGCTTGAAGAGACTGGAAATAAGAATGTATCTCTGAACTGGATGACACCTTTTTGTCAGAATGAGCATACTCACTTGTCATGCTGCGATTCATTTCAGAAGAACGCCCCTCAAGTGATCTTTAATGTGCACATTTCTCAGTAAACATGGAAGAATCACAGATTTCTATGTAAATCCATGCTGCAGTTGCCAAATACTTGTATCACGTTTTTCTTCCTTATGTCCAAATATTGGATAGCACTGAATGTCAAAATAAATGACATTAAAGCAGGCGTGTATGTGAGTGAGGAGTGACTCTTGTAGGTCATGAACCATTAGCCAGTGCTGTTGGACCCTGTGGATTTTTCTTGCCCTTTGAGTTAGAAATTTGGGAGACCAGCTGTATCCTGATCTCAGCTTTGGAACTCATATATCTCCTTATCAATCAAAACTGCTTTCCATTTCTTCTGGACAGAGCAGGTGCAGAAGTAGAAATATCCTCCACCTTAAGTTATCAAGATTAATAACAACCTTTGCCCAGAAGGAATCAGTAACTTATGCCTGTAATAGCACTTGGAGCTCCCTACGGCAGAACACCAGGAAAAAGGCCTTCCTTCGTACTGATGCAGCGTTTCGGGAACTCAGAAATAATCATTCATAACCTGGACCCAAATAATTTTAGTTCCCTCCACACTGTATGAGTTTAGACCAAATTTTACCAACTAAAGTATCACCTCTAAATGATGAATCTTTTTAAGAAGGCAGGGATTTGATGAATAAGAATCTGAATTTAAACTGTGATTCAATACCATACCATAATAATAACCAACACTTTTCCGTTAATAACAATAATCTTTATCTAAAATAATGTGATGCTCATTAAGTACAAACATAGCACAAATCAGAGTACTTCACTCTAAGAACATTCAGTTTCAATCAGTTCAGTACACATCTCATGAACAGCACAATAAGAGAGTGGCTAGGTAGAGAGACAAAAGAAGAGAAATCATTTGCAAGACAATTATGCAAATCAGAGACTGATTATAGTTACCTATCATTCAAATCTTACGATTAGAAATGCTACCCTCTGGCCATGAGAGTAAGGAGGGCACTTCAAAGAAGAATTTGAAATACAAAGTTTAAGAGTCAGGAACAGCAGATCATCAGCCAGCCCACAAGAATAGGAAACAACAAAACAGCTTTCTCCTCTCACAAAGTTAGGAATACGCCGCTTAACCCCACCTACTTACTAGGTATAATTATACCCCAAATTCACACAAGTCCAACCCCTACTCTATCCATCCCACCAAACTAAAGATTCTAATTGGCTAAAACAAGGGGTGTCTTGCTCACACCACTCCAAGCAAGTTCCGATTTTCAAACACACTATTGTCCAAACTCAATACGTAATTTTCAGGTTCACATTTCGTTCACGTTTAATGTAACTTTTTCTGTCCGCATGTCCACTTCCAGAGGAACTCGCTTTCAGAGGGTCATTGTTTCCCCCATAACCTTGGTCATCACCGAAGACACACGGAAATCTGATTAAGCTCTCTCCCTTCCTCACACCATGGTTTATTATTTCAAGCTAGGTTTTCTGAGGCCTTTCTCTCTAGCACAGAAAAAGCCATTTTCTAGCAAAAGACAAATACAACGTGAATATCATATCTTTTGCATGAATTTATTCTCTAAAAGTGTTCTGCTTAGCAATATTAATGGTTTGCACAAGATTCAAAAAGCATTAGTATGATCATTAAACTTGCAGCCCTTTAGTCATTAGTTTCTGCATTAGTTATGTGCAGGCTTGCGGCCTACCCCAGATTTTCTCTAAATGCATTCTCATTTACACATGCGCAGTTAAATTCAAACTCGGTTAATAGCACACAGTTAACTTTTTACGATTATTTTGCAAAATGAGAGGTTCAATCCGAACAGGTTTTGTTTCGGGAAAACCCTGACCATCAGTACCTTACCAAAGCTCTTAAAAACCCATCTCACATCTTTCTGCACCAATGTCCCTATATCATAGTTGATGTCCTAGATTAACTTCTACTACGATTAAAATTCTGCAGTGCCATGTAACTGTCTATCCTCCTGCATTATCATTCTGGTTAAAATATTTTGGTACATTTTAACTAATTTTAATGTCATTGAAATTAAGTTACATCGTAAATCTCACTAATATTTGAGGAGCAGTAGCAGTGGTGAAATTGGCCTACATCTAATTAGCACATTTTATTTAGTTGTAGAACCCTTGTAAGTGGTACTACATGTTCTTAGGGCCTGTAAATCAAATGCTACTACTGGGCCAGTAGCACTCGCTGGGCCACCCACTAAAGTAGCTTTTTAAAACATCTAAAGTCTGCCACTGCAGCCTGTAGTGAAGTTTTAAACTGTCAATTAGATTGGAGAAAATAAACATTTTGCCAGCCCTAAACCTTTTTTAATACTATAATTCACCCCTAAGGTAGGCCCTAAGCCTCATAGGGCAGGGTGCATTGTATTTAAAATGTAGGGCATGTGTGCTTCGATTTTACATGCCCTGACAGTGAAAAACTACTAAAGTAATTTTTCACAGTTGTAAGGCCTATTTCTTCTTTTGACTAACACTGGGTTACCTTATTACATCTAATATGTGATACTTTTAGATTGGGAGCAGATACCAATTTGGTCTTTACACTCAAATGAATGGTAATTTAAAATCCTCTTTAATAGTCGGATTTTGAGTTACAATTCTGAAGATGCCACTATAAGAAAGTTTGGATGTTCTTGTCCTAACTATGTCTGCCTTCTGCCAGTCTCCTGGATCACATGACTGTGAATGGCTCTGCTGTTGGAGCTTGTGTCCTTATGCAGGATGACTGGGTAGGAGCTGCACCAAGCCCCACTTGCACTTCAAAGGACCTTGCCTCACACATACACAAAGACTCTGATAGCAGACGTGCCCTGCCTTTTGTTACCCCTAGACAGTTTGGAGCCTTGACAGAGGAAGAACTTTACACAAACAGATGTGGGGGTAGGGCAAGGAGACCCTTCACTCCAAGGCTGGCACCAGGTGTAAATATTGGGCCTCCTGAGCAGCTCTTCAGAAAACCCCTAAACCTGTGGAAGTCACAGAAGAAGGACTGCCCTGCTGCCCTAAATCTCCCCTGCTGCTTGAAGGACTGCCTTCCTCTTCTGAGAAGGAAGACTGGACCTGCTTGCCAGGCTATCCAGAAGGATTCCAAAGGTCAGTTGGCTGTACTCATGTGAGTTACAGGGGCACAACAAACTTCGGGGGCATCCCTGCAACTGCCATGCTGACCTGCTACAACTGGACCTGCCTGAACTTGCAACTGAACCTGCCTTGACTACTTCTGAACTTGCCTGAGCCCTGATGCCTTCTGCTGGAGTGAGTTCCTGATTGGCAAGAGGTGCCCTCCAGATCCAGTTGAACTCTCCGAAGAAGAAAAGGTGAAATCCTGAATTTTGGGATCTTCATGACCAAGAGCGGACCCGTTCACATCCAGACTCTGCTGCCCGTGATGACTGCCAGTGCAAAGCTCCAGTGAGACCAGATCTTTGTGCTTCAGCATCACCCTGCAACAACCGGCAATGCGAGAACGGCACTTCGCGCTACAGCGACAACCCGTGGTGACTGCCAATGCAAAGCTTAGCATGACCATGCACAATGTCTGACCGGCTCTTCGTGCTACTGCGATGATCATCTGCAGTGCTAGGCCTGCTCTTCATCATACATCGCCGACTATCTGCAACGTTCTCCTTGCTCCTCGCAGCCTCCTTCACCATGCATGGAACTCCTCCAGCCAGACTCAGAAGGTATCTTTTCAGCGGAACTAACCTAGTCCCTGTATCTGGCGCACGCTCAATTGCGATCGGCCTGAACTTATGACTTTCCCCAACATCTAGCAAGAGAAGATGAAAGCCCGTGGTGCTTTGTGCTATTAGGCACTATTTTTACCTTAAACTTTGACATTTAATATTTCTGGTTCTACTGAATGAATTTTTGTCATTCTGGTATCATTTAAGTTATTAAAATGTACTCTATTGATCTAAATTGGTGTGGGATTAGTCTTGTGTTGTGTTTGCACTTTAATACTGTTTGTGTGCTCCATAAATACTTTACACATAAGCCTGACTGTTTATTATCAAGCTACCAGAGGGTAAAGCAAAGATTAATATAGTGACTTTTGTGGCTCACCCAGACAAGGATTGTAGTTGTTGCCTGAGTGGGACTGCCACCCCCTTAACCAGTAACCCAATTTCTTGCAATAGTGGCAGCAGTGGAATCCAGTACTTGCTTGCAGTGCCACTCAGCGATCTTGGTGCCAAACTAAAATCCCACATATATAATCTGACTCAAGATTCAAACTCTTTTAAAAGTCTCCTGAAATGGCTACTCTTTTTTTTTTACTTTTTCCAAATTTAATTACTGATTCACCTTTGCACCACCTGTGATAACTGCTTGAGTAGATAGAGCTGAGCATTATTGGCAGCCTCAAGATGGTAGAGTTGAGGAAACTCTGCAAGGACAAAAAGGCTAACCTTGGAGAAGAGGGACATAAAAGTAGACTTTCAAGTAGCCCTCAGAGCATCTGAGGAGGGCCAAAGGATGAAAACTGTATCCAGAGAGCAGGAAGACAATGACACTGAGGAGGTGGAGGTGGAAGTTGATAAAGAGGATGAGGATGCAGAAGGAGATGGCATATACAGGTCGAGAGCTGCAGCAGGAGGAGTAGAAAAACCTGAGTACAGAAGTAAGGTCCCCTGCAAGGAGTAGTGTGTCCTCCCACAACCTGTCCCCTGAGAAGCTGGAGGACAGGAGGGCTGAAAGGGAGTTGCAACTGCAGGTAACCAAATTGAAATTAGAGGCAGCCAAGGGGGAGGCAGCTTGATCTCAAAGCAAAATATCTAACAGAGTCCAGTGGCAATGGTGGCAGCAAAAGTCCAGTTTTCGGTGGAGAGAGGAGGGTCAACATGCCCAAGGATCCAGTGCCTAACTTTGTTGTGGGGGATGACACAGACTAGTGGTTTGAGGCATATGAAGTAGCTCTGTAGATGTATAGGGGTATGCCTTTGTGGTCAATTGGTCAGTGAGGACGCTCACACAAGAAGTCAGATTAGGTATGGAATTTTAATAGTGGTCACCAGCTAAGAAATACCCCCTTCTGGGGAGTGTAGGCACAGGAAAGAACACCTCTTTATACAACACTGTCCAGTCTTTTTGGGGTTTGGGAAGAATAGTTCTTTCACTAGGCTCCCAACTGTCTCTGTGGAATTTCAACACCCCGTTGTCTCTCCCTTCTTTGGTCGTCTTCCTGTTACTCCATAGCACAAGGTGAGTATCTCCCTTGGAGGAAAGGAAACAAAAGGAACACACTGTAAGAGTCTAGTCACCGGTTCTCTACTGTCTCTAAATCCTTCACCGACACCCAGGTGTACAACGTGGTTCTTGGTGGTACATGCAAAACACTGTGGTAACCCCATGCACGTTATGAAGGGTGCCCCTTTCTCCACCTGCCCTGGGTAAAGAAGCTAATAAATGGTACTTGCCTCAGGCCACGGCCCTCCTGGGTCGTGGCTGAAGGAGTCCCGCCGTCCGTTCCCTCTCTGGGACGGTGTGACTGGGTAGCAGGGTCTTTGGGTGCTGACTCGGCCGGTCCCCGCATCTCTCCCTTGTCGGCATCTCTCGTCCGCTCTCCTGGGTCTCCGGAGCTCCTCTGGGACTTTCGCGCTCTTCCTCCCACTTCAGCCGCCGCCTCACTCTCCTCGTGGGTCTTCTTCTCCCCTTCCTTCCTCTCGCGCTCTCTCCCCGCCTCCTGCGTCACTTTCCCTTGAACAGCTGGTGCGCTGGGCTCGTGACTGGCCCGGCCCAGCTCGGCCGCCATCTTGGTAATCCCGTCCGGACGTGGTACGGGATTACACTGCCTTCCCTCCAAGAATGGACGATCGGGCCATACTGATACTGGACACCGTGACAGAAAGTCCACGTTTCCTTGAGCTTTTCCCGGGGCATGAAGGGCCTGAAATGAGAAAGGCTGTAGGGCTAGAAACCAACGAAGTACTTTGGGATTTGTGTCCTTATGAGTAGCTAAGACACAAGAAAGGGAGAAACCCTGTAAGTATGATAATAGGGACGGGGTAACTACAAGAAACAAAAAAACAGTCCCTAATGTGGTTGTCCGGATCATGTGTTGTATCAAAAAACTCCAGTAGCATAACTCATTACATATATACACATTCAATCAATACAAAATCCACACCAATAAAATGAGTAAAATTCAAGATATCCAATTTATTCAAAATCGTTATTTAAAATTTTTGTTAAAAACATTTCATGAATTGAATGTACAAAGCATAAAAACATAATGTTAAATATAATAATCAATGTCAAGGTGCAAAGTCTTAACGAAAACTACACAAAAAAGTCGACGCAGCGTTCCGGTGTATCTTGATGCAAACACCTTCTTCAGGACAGAGTTTTCTAACTAGAGCTAGGCGATTCCTTGATGCTTAACTAGGCATAAAGCCTTCGTCGTGATATAATTGAACTGGAAGGATACCTTTTTATATGGTATTCATAATTAATAGTTGCGTTGTGTGGAGCCACCGATGAATAGAAAAAATTATATTTTCTTAGACCAGCGATAGTTGATCAACAACAGTATCAGATAAAAATACCACTGATTGTCTTTAAACCTAATTTTTTAAAATTAGACGGAGAAAGAACTGATAGTGTTGCTATTTATCTTCTTCGCGGTTTGGAGGATAAACTCTCATGAAGTTCCTACGGCCTCCCTGCTCTGACATCAACGACTTCCGGGTTAGCATATCGCTGGTCTAAGAAAATATAATTTTTTCTATTCATCGGTGGCTCCACACAACGCAACTATTAATTATGAATACCATATAAAAAGGTATCCTTCCAGTTCAATTATATCACGACGAAGGCTTTATGCCTAGTTAAGCATCAAGGAATCGCCTAGCTCTAGTTAGAAAACTCTGTCCTGAAGAAGGTGTTTGCATCAAGATACACCGAAACGCTGCGTCGACTTTTTTTGTGTAGTTTTCGTTAAGACTTTGCACCTTGACATTGATTATTATATTTAACATTATGTTTTTATGCTTTGTACATTCAATTCATGAAATGTTTTTAACAAAAATTTTAAATAACGATTTTGAATAAATTGGATATCTTGAATTTTACTCATTTTATTGGTGTGGATTTTGTATTGATTGAATGTGTATATATGTAATGAGTTATGCTACTGGAGTTTTTTGATACAACACATGATCCGGACAACCACATTAGGGACTGTTTTTTTGTTTCTTATGAGTAGCTAGCCACGTTAATGGAGCATGGTCGGTGATCAGGAAGAATTTCCTTCACAACAAATAGTACTGCAAGGCTTCCATTGCCCATTTGATGGCCAAACATTCTTTTTCCATGGTTGCGTAATTTACCTCCCTAGGGAACAGTTTGCGACTCAGATACAGGACAGGCCGGAGATCGCCTTGTGTGTCTGGCTGAGAGAGCACGGCCCCTAAACCTCTATCTGATGCGTCTGTTTGCAACACAAAAGGCTTGTCAAAGTCAGGACACATGAGAACCGGGGCTTCGCATAACAGTGCCTTCAACCTTACGAAACTGTTGTCCTGCTTGTCCATCCAGAGTATTCCACGGTTGGGCTGCGTTTTCGTTAGGAAGTCCGTTAGAGGACAGGCTATCTCTGAAAATTGTGGAATAAAGCGTCTATAGTAGCCTACAAGCCCCAGAAATGCTCTTACGTCCTTCTTCGTCACGGGTCTAGGTATCTTCTGGATAGCCTCGAGTTTGTTATGTTGTGGGTGTAAGGTTCCTGTCCTTATGGAGTAGCCCAGGTACTCTATATGATCAGTGCCTAAGGTGGTTTTTCTGGGATTCAAGGTCAACCCTGCCTGGTATAGAGAATCAAAGACAGCTTGTAGGTGTTGTCTATGTGTTTCCCAATCGGGGCTGTACACCACAATGTCGTCCAGGTATGCTACGGCGAATTGTTGGTGTGGCCGTAATATCACATCCATTAACCGCTGGAAGGTTGCTGGGGCCGCATGTAACCCAAAAGGCATCACTGTAAAGTGGTATAACCCCGATGGCGTGGAGAAGGCCGTCTTCTCTCTGTCAGCAGGATTAAGGGGTATCTGCCAGTAGCCTTTTGTAAGGTCGATAGTCGACATGATCTGTGCTCCCCCTAGTCTCTCTATGAGTTCGTCTACTCTTGGCATTGGATAATTGTCAAACTTAGAATGGGCATTCAACTGTCTGAAGTCAATGCAAAACCTCAGGCTCCCATCTGGTTTAGGCACCAAGACTACTGGTGAACACCAATTGCTTTGGGATGCCTCAATAATGCCCGCTTGTAACATGGACTCTACCTCCTGCTCTACTGCCTGTCTCCTGGCTGCGGGGATGCGATAGGGCCTAAGTTTCACTACCTTCCCGGTCACCGTCTGAATACCATGGGACACCACTGATGTTCGCCCTGGAGTACTAGAGCTAAGACCTGGGAAAGTATCCAGCAACTCTTCTAACTGTTGTTTCTGGGAATTGGTAAGACCCTCTCCCATATTGGGGCTTTCTCCTGGGTCTCCTTTGGAGGGCTGGATGGGGATCTCTACCGGCTTATACAGGGTTACGTGGTTAACAGCCACGTGGACTATGTCTCCTTGTGGGGGAGGTTCTACCCATTTCTTTAATAGGTTTAAGTGGTATATTTGCCCTCTAGGTCCTGCTTGGGGTACTGCTATCCTGTATGTCACCGGAGTAACCTTCCCCAACACCTGATAAGGACCTTGCCAGGTCGCCAGTAGTTTCTTATCTGAGGAGGGTAGAAGAATCAATACTTTATCCTGATCTGTTAACTCTCTTAGTCTAGTACCCTTATCTTAATTTGTCTTCTGTCTCAGCTGAGCTTTTTCCATGTTCTGGTGTACCTCCTCCCACAGAGTGGATAGGGTAGTTTTTAAGGTTGTTGCGTACTCTAACAAGGGTCTCCCCTCATCCTCCTCCTCCGTCCACTGCTCTGCCGCCATGTCCAAAAGAGTACGGGGTTGTCGCCCAAATAACAGTTCAAAAGGGCTAAATCCCGTTGACTTTTGTTCATGAGTCCGGATGGCAAACAACACTAAGGGCAGTTTACGGTCCCAGTCTTTCCCTGACTCCATTATACACTTCCTCAATATGGTTTTGATGGTGCGGTTATACCTTTCCACCAATCCGTCTGTTTGGGGGTGGTACACCGCCGTCCGAATCTGTCTGACCCCCAGGAGAGTACAAATTTCTTTCATCAATCTAGACATAAATGGTGTCCCTTGGTCTGTGAGTATCTCAGTCGGGAATCCGACTCTCGAGAAGAAGGAAATCATGGCTTGAGCTATGGCCAGGGTAGTCATGCTTGTTAAGGGTATGGCTTCCGGGTACCGAGTGGCATAGTCCACTAGCACCAAGATATACTGATGTCCGCATGAGGAGGATAACAAAGGTCCTACCAAATCCATCCCTACACGTTTAAAGGGAACATCAATGATTGGTAAGGGTTGCAAGGGTACCCTCTTGTCTGTGGGAGGATTTACTCTTTGGCATCGGGGACACGACATGCAAAACCTAGCGACTTCCTTATAGACTCCTGGCCAATAGAATCTGTCTAACAAATACTTAAGAGTGTGTTCCGATCCATAATGACCTCCTCCTGACTGACTGTGGGCTATGTGCATGACCTGTTCTCTGAAAGCTAGGGGCACCAGCATCTGTTCGACTAGGCAGTCGGGTCCCTTAGTACATCTGTATAAGAGACTCTTCTTCACACAGAAATATGGTCCTACCTTGTGAGGGTCTTCTTCCTGCACCTGCGTCCACGCCTGGGCTAATGTGTTGTCATCTCTCTGCTCTGCTCTAAAACTCCTCACCGGTTCTTGCTTCTCATCTGGAGATGAAAGGAGACAGGTAACAGGCGACAGTATCTCAGCCCTATAGATCTCTCGATCTTTTCTTTTCTCTGCAGGGGTTTTCGTTACTTTGCTCTCTGCACCATGGATATCTGAGCCAGAAAAGGGAGCTTCCTGCAACAACTCAACCTCCGTACTGGTTTTGGTTATTTTGGACAAATATTCATCAAACCGGGGCAAATCAGTGCCTAGAAGAACCTTCTCTGCTAACTCCGGTACCACCCCCACTTTACGCACTTGGGGATCCCCCTCTACATCAAGCAACACCTCAGCAAGGGGATATGACCGTACATCTCCATGAATGCAAGACACCTGTATTTGTGACTCTTCTGTGATCTGACTGAGCGGAATTAGTTCTCTTGAGACAATGGTGTGGTGACAACCCGTATCTAATAAAGCGTCTACTGATCTACCATTCAACCTGATGGTCGTTTTGTATCGTCCCGGGGACTCTCCTGTGGCTAACACTCTACCCCTGGACCACCCGACCTCCATGGACTCCACTCCATCCCCTTTGGCTGGACAATTCCTAGCAATGTGTCCCCACTCAGAACACTTAAAGCACTGTGGTCTGGCTTGTGTAGGAAAAGGGTTCAGGGGCGGTCTAATCAGGGGTCTGTTTCCTCCTGGACCTGAATTCCTCTGTCCTCCCTGTCGGGCATAGGGTCGGGGAGTAACCGAAGGTGGTTTAATTGGTTGTACCCTAAATCCTGGGGACCGATGGTAAGCACAAGCTAACTCCACTGCGGTCTGCACTGTTAGGTGGGGATGTTGTTTTATCCACGCTCTGGTGTTACTGGGAAGAGAGTCCAGATACTGTTCCAAATAAACCTTGGCCACCACCTCTTCCATAGAAGCGGTACTGGGTTGTAGCCATCTCTCGCCTAGGTCCTGAATCCGATAAAACAATGCTCTGGGGTTATCTCCTGTTGCCCACTTTTCCTTCCTGAACTTGGCCCTATAATACTCCGAGTCATAGCCTAACCGTTCCAGTATAGCTTTTTTGATATCTGGGTAAGGGGTAAGTCCTGTGGGATTGGCGGCCTGATAAGCTGCTTGTAATTCCCCCGAGAGAAGGGGCGCTATGTACTGACCCCACCTTTCCGGTGGCCAGGCTGCTGTGGTGGCTACTCTTTCAAAGTTCACAAAGAAATAATCAGGGTCATCTCCTTCCTGGAACTTCTGTAACACGGAACTGGGGATATTGGGATGTACCCTGGCTGTGGTCACCTCGTCAGTCAAACGTAATATGGCAGTGTCCTGTACTTTTTGGTTGGCAGTCAGGATAGTCGCTTGTTCCTTCAGGGCGTTTTGGAATGCTTCCCTCTCTTTTTGTGCATTCTGATTTTGTTGCTCTATCACCAACTGTAAATGTCTCTGGCCCTCAGCCAATTGCGTGACCATTGCCTCCATTGTAATGGGTTGGGTCATGGCGACTTCAATGACCAAACGATCCCACTTCTGACACCACTTGTGGTCAATTGGTCAGTGAGGACGCTCACACAAGAAGTCAGATTAGGTATGGAATTTTAATAGTGGTCACCAGCTAAGAAATACCCCCTTCTGGGGAGTGTAGGCACAGGAAAGAACACCTCTTTATACAACACTGTCCAGTCTTTTTGGGGTTTGGGAAGAATAGTTCTTTCACTAGGCTCCCAACTGTCTCTGTGGAATTTCAACACCCCGTTGTCTCTCCCTTCTTTGGTCGTCTTCCTGTTACTCCATAGCACAAGGTGAGTATTTCCCTCGGAGGAAAGGAAACAAAAGGAACACACTGTAAGGGTCTAGTCACCGGTTCTCTACTGTCTCTAAATCCTTCACCGACACCCAGGTGTACAACGTGGTTCTTGGTGGTACATGCAAAACACTGTGGTAACCCCATGCACGTTATGAAGGGTGCCCCTTTCTCCACCTGCCCTGGGTAAAGAAGCTAATAAATGGTACTTGCCTCAGGCCACGGCCCTCCTGGGTCGTGGCTGAAGGAGTCCCGCCGTCCTTTCCCTCTCTGGGACGGTGTGACTGGGTAGTAGGGTCTTTGGGTGCTGACTCGGCCGGTCCCCGCGTCTCTCCCTCGTCGGCGTCTCTTGTCCGCTCTCCTGGGTCTTCGGAGCTCCTCTGGGAGTTTCGCGCTCTTCCTCCCACTTCAGCCGCCGCCTCACTCTCCTCGTGGGTCTTCTTCTCCCCTTCCTTCCTTTCGCGCTCTCTCCCCGCCTCCCGCGTCACTTTCCCTTGAACAGCTGGTGCGCTGGGCTCGTGACTGGCCCGGCCCAGCTCGGCCGCCATCTTGGAAATCCCGTCCGGACGCGGTACGGGATTACAGCCTTTTTGCAGGGTCACCCCCAAATTTTTCGTCTTCCTACTCCACTTTTTCTGAACTCATTTTGGTTGTGTTTAGGACTCTGTGCACTTTACCACTGCTATCCAGTGCTAAAGTGCTTATGTTCTCCCCGCACGGTAACATTGGCTCATGCCCAATTGGCATATTTAATTTACTTATAAGTCCCTAGTAAAGTGCACTATATGTACCCTGGCCCTGTAAATTAAATGCTACTAGTGGGCCTCCAGCACTGATTGTGCCACCCACTTAAGTAGCCCTCTAACCATGTCTCAGGTCTGCCACTGCAGAGTGTGTGTGTGCAGTTTAAACTGCAATTTCGACCTGGCAAAATAAAGCTTTTTAACACAAAAAGAAGCATAGGGGGAACGAAAGAATCAGGCCGCCCCCCACTCAACACATTACCAACAGTAAGGGCCTGACTCACTGGACAAATGACTATAATCCTTGGACACGGAGGGGATCCGTACCTTTGTACAACGTCTCCCACAATAAAACGGACCACTACCATTCGTTCAGATGTCCAAATGTCCAATTTATCCCAATGTCACTCTACTGCAGTATAAGAATTCCCACCAAAGGATATATAGGTGAAAAAAGTGTGAGAATGGAAAGAAAGCACCTCACGGTAGCAACACCAAGGGGGGTCTGGCTAGTTGGTACTCGCTAGCACACCCACTTATCATCATCGGTTGCTTTCTTGCCACAAAACGGAAAAGTGTTCCAACTTAAATTATCTCAAAAGTGAAGAAAAAAACAGTGAAAAGAAATAGAGTAAGCACTGTAAGTGCAAATGTCAAAAAAGTGCTGTGCTGGTCCCCGTGGGAAAGAGAATGAAATTGCAATTCCCAACATTAAAAATGAAAACCTACTCACTGGCTAATTTTAGCATTATTCAATGCTGTGAGCGTCCTCTATTAAAAATGGTTCAACTTAGACCATCATTGTTATGTCCATAGCGCCAACATGTTTCGTTGCTACCACTTTGCGCAACTTCATCAGGGCTGCGGGGATGACCAGTCTTCACTTCACTTAGAGAATACGAGTAGTTGCCAGTGTCTCTCGTACCTGCAAATACCTCGTTCTACGGTACACGCCAAGAAGTTGCGTTTCCGCGGGGTGACCACACGTGGTTATGGCACCGCTACCGGGATAAGTAGATAAGTAGGTATCAACAGGCTCCGTCCTACAAGGACGGAGCCTGTTGATACCTACTTATACCTACTTGTATCTATTGTTTTTAATATAAATCTTAAAAGGTGCGCACATCCCACACCCTCGCTTTCCTGGCTTTTAATTGGTTTCTGTGCTTGCAACTAACTTTTCCTGCATTTCTATTGACTGTAGCATATTTTCCGGCATTTACCAATGCTTGGTCCTCCTTTGCTTTTCTTACAGTTTCCCATAGCCGAATTACCGTTAACATCCGCTTTGGTGGAACTATTTTTTTTCATAAAGTTTTGCCTATTTCTGCTTTTTCGTCTTGCAGCGGAATTATATAGCTCATCCAGAGAGATTAAATTGATTTGTCGAGAATCACTGGATGTTGCACCGCTGAGACTCAAACCGGGATCCCCAGCTCTTGAGTCAGCAGCTCTGGCCCTGCACCACATCCTCTGCACTCCCTTGATACTAGTTAGTGATTATTGTTGTTGTAAAGAGAACTTGATTTCATTTCGTAGAGGCCACTTAAGAACAAGCTAGGAGGTCTGAAAGAGGATGAACCCCACAATATTCGCTGTCAAATAGGGAACTTTGCTGGCGGGCAAAATGCAGAGTGCAGATTCTTAATTACAATCTTAAATGATGTCGCACCATGCTAACCTCCTGACACCCTATCTGCAGGCAGTGCTCAGGTTTTTTATTGTCCTGGAAATAATCATAGATGACTCCAAATAAAGTCTATCTTCTTTCCATTTTACACGTTTCAATTAATGTTTTTTAAACTTGACATTTATATGGCATGTACAGATAAAGGAAGTTCATGATTGGCATGATTACTTTTTTTGCAAATTTTAAAAATATAAAAAGGAAGTTCTCCACAACAAACACATATTTTGGGCATTGATTGACCTACAATGCAATGTCTCAGGTCAGACGCTTGTTTTATATTTTCACGTGTAGCTTCTGACACCATTTTCCATCATTAGCAGCCAGTGCTTAATTTGTAAAATATTAAGTGCCAGCGCTCTGACCATTTTCACACAAATGTGGAATGCAGCACCAACACCAAAAATAATTATGTCCATCCACTGTTGATATTACACAAGCCAAACAGCCGACGCGTTTCGTCCAACTGGTGTGGACTTCATCAGGGCTTCCTGCGTAAGTATAGACTTCTATGGTAGTAGGTCTTTATAAAACGATAGAGGAAAGTTAGGGACTGTATTAGTCCTGCATTGCAACTGTTCCCTCTTGGATCCAGGGAAAGTTCGAAGTGAAACGGGTCCTGTGCCGAGTAGCAGAGAAGATCGTCCTAGTTTCCGTCCTCTTGCTTAGTGATCAGGGCTTTGACCATGAGGCCACTGCAGCTTGCACCACCCATCGCCCTTGTCATCGCTGCCAAAACAACCACTAACTATCTCTCTCACATGTAAATGCGACAGTTCAGATTATTCCAGGCCCCCAAAGCTAAAGGAATGGCTGGGGAGGCAGGTACTAGCAATTTTAATGTATATTGTATTCCTAAACTACTGTTGTTCTGCTCATCTCTAAATTAGATGAGCAGTGCCATCATGTGGTAGACTGTTCTAAGTATGTTGTTGACAATTAGGTGCCGGTGCGAGCACCGGAAACAAATTAAGTGCCGGTGCTGAGCACCGGAAAGCACCGGCTCAAATTAAGCACTGTTAGCAGCTGAAAGTTAACACTTGCCAACCACCTCTTTCCTCCCTCACATATATTAGGTGCAAGAGAAACACTTGCTACTTATATTCTTTTGCAGTCTTGTATTGCTAAATGTGGCCCAAGGGCACGAGAATCAGATGTTACTTTTTTTTAACGTATGGTGAATTAAGTGATTTATCCAGAATCACAGGATGTGGAGTCCAGACCAGGATGCAAACCTGGTTCTCTAGTTTAAGTGTTGGTGGCTCTGACGTTAGACCATGTCTTCTCCCCTTTATGTGAAGCCATCACATCAATTTTCCATGTAAAGCAACAAATTCCTTTCTTACAGGTAAAATATGTCAGTGACTAGCAAGGAGGGAGGAAATTAGCACTGTCCTACTGATAGATTTTAGTTGTGAAAAATTGGCAAGTGACAGAAATTACGGTGTAATATAAAATCACTGCATAATTCTGTAATTTTGTATTGTGCGACATTTGGATGGCCAATAACGTGCTGGGTGGAACTTCTCATTTAACAAGCTTACAAACAAATGTGCCAGTTTTTCTTTAAATTAAAATTGCTCCTGCTTGTGTTCTGCTGGCAGAGGAAAATCTGTGACTGCTCTTTTGCTGAACACCTTGCTATGCTCAACTGATGCCTGCCTCTATCATGCATGGGTGAGGAGACTGGACCTGCATCATTTGCACCCAGAGTGACTCCAAGGGCTAGCTGGCTGGCCTCCTTATCTGAAGTCCCAGCAACATTAATAGGCTTCCAACCACCCTGCTCTGCACCTAGACTCTGCCATCTGCATGTTTACCCTGTCAAGTGGTGCCACCCCAGTCCTGGACCTCTGGGAGTGGGACTAAGGTGCTTCACCTGCAGAACCAACGCATCTCGTTGGCTGAGCAGTGCATCTTCGAGCAGAACCGATGCATCTCGCTGTTGCATGGATTGGACCTGTCGCAAAAAACTTGTACCGTAGCTGCATCCCACATCTGGGACTGACGCATTGTCTTTAGAACTGACACTGCGTGATGCTTTTCCCGATGCAAGCTCCTCGCATCTCTCATTGACGGTAGCTTCCACGACGAACATCCACATTGCAGCTTCACCACTCATCGGAACCTATACATCGTGTTCACTGTGCCGCGGATCCTCAACACCTGCCTTTGCATCACAAGCCCCGTTGACAGGATTCTCAACACTGATGCATCAGGACCTCGCACTGCAGCCTCATCACATTTTGGAAATTATGCATTGTTGCAGATCCATGCAAACGCTCAGCAACCAGGATTAAGGTACTTTGGTTCAGCATCCAGACCTGGGTTTGTGTATTGGGCCCGTGCTCCATCGCAGTTGGCCTGACCTTTTGTCTTTGTCTCAGTCCGGCAAGACCAGATGTCCCACCAAGCACTTTTTGCTTCTTGGTGCTATTTCTCACTCTAAACTTTTAAATTCAATGTCTCAAGCTCGACTTATTGGATTTTTGTCGTGCTGGTCTTGTATTTATTAAATTAGGCTCTATTTATCTAACCAGGTGTGGAATCGTTTTGTGTGTTGTTTTTACTGATTTAATGTTTGAAGTATTGCACAAATACTTTACACATTGCCTCTAAAGTTAAGACTGACTGCTCTGTGCCAAGCTACCAGAGGATGAGCACAGGTTCATTTAGGGTTTGTCTGCCTCTTAGCCTGACTAGGATTGTGGATGTTACTTGCCTAGGGTTCATACCCCAGTCAACCACAAACCCAATTTCTAACAGACCTCAGATGCATTTTGCTGGTCTTGGCCTTCATGCCAGGCCAGTGAGAAGTCAGGCGGAAAGAGAAAGGCTCTCCTGGTTCCCTTTTCAGTTATAGGCACCACCTTTGAGAGGGTGGGCATTGGCATTATTGGACCCCTGGACCCCAAGACTACCCCAGACAACAGGTTCTTCATAGATTGATGGGCCATACTGCTCAGTACCCAGAGGCTATTCCCCTGCGGACAGTGACTGCACCTGCTGTGACCAGAGCAGTGATGAAAATCTTAACCCAAGTGGGTTTCACCAAGGAGATAGTGTCTGACCAGGACATCAACTTCACCCCAGTTCATGATCCTCTTCCTGACCTCCTATCTTTCGAGGAGCAGGCTGGGCAGTGGACAGGTTGTCCTCTCCTCTACCCTGACCCCGGGGCAACAGAAGATCTGTTGCCACTTGCTGCGGCAGTTCACCTCTCTTTTCTCACTAACCTCAGGGCTCATCAATTGGTGCACCAACGATATTGACACTTGGGACAGCATGCCCAGTTAAGAATAACATTTACAGGCTGTCTTTCAAATTGAGGGCCAGCATAAAGGATGAAGTGTCCAAAATGCTGGAGTTAGAGGTGATTGAGCAATCCAAAATGCTATGTCCAGTCCAGCAGTTCTGGTACCAATAGTTGCCCCACCAGGTGTCACCCCAGAACTGCGGTTCTGTGTGGATTATAGAGGGCTGAACCAGACCTTCCAATTAACATGGTACTACTGTGTGTCACATGATATCTGTTCCCAGTCACCCAGTGAGGCGCCGATATCACACGGTGTGCATGGGGTAGCTGGAAACGCCTGGAGAGAGCAGGTTTCCGGCTAATTGTTTTGAGGTTCTGCTCAGCCGATGTCCATTATGGGGTGTGAAACCTCCCCAGGACATGGGCAACAGCCTCAAAAGCTTTGTTTTGGTGCTGGCAGGGCAAAGGATTGGGTGTGGGGATAGCAGTAAGGGGAGCAATTGGAGGTAGAGAATTTAAAAGTGCCTCTGGCTTAGTGCCTCAGCACTAAGCCCTCTCCCTTCAAGGCCCCACCCCCTCCTCACACTGTGGAAAGGTTTCACAAGTTGGCAGGACTGGGTCAATGCAATCACTAAGACTGTTGCTTACCTCATCCCCCGAGCTGGTGAGTTCATTGATAGGTTGGGAGCTGCCAAGATCCTGAACACCTTTGACTTAATATCTGCATACTGGCAGATTGCCGTAACTTAGGGTGCTAAGGACAGGTCTGCCTTCTCCACCCAGGGGGGCACTTCCAGTTTAGGGTGATGCTCTTTGAGTTAATGAATGCTCCTGCCTCCTTCCAGAGGTTGGTCAACTGGGACCTGGCTGGGATGGAGGCTTTCAGATCTGCTGAATTAGACAACATTGCAGTCTTCAGCTCCATTTGGGAGGACCACCTGTTCCAACTCCAGGAAGTGCTTCAGGCCCTGCAGAAAACAGGCCTGACTGTCAAGGCTTATAAATGCCAGATAGGGCAGGGAACTGTGGTCTGCTTGGGACACCAAGTTGGTTTGGATAAGGTGCAGCCCCTCCAGGCAGAAATTTATACCATCCTATCTTGGGAACCATGCAGAATCCAGACAGAGGTGAGAGCCTTCTTAGGCCTCACTGGATAGTGGGGATAGGCGAATTGTCAAGGGGTATGGCACCATTGTTGTCTGCTTGACTGATCTGGCTTCTTAGAAGCAGCTCAGAAAGCTGATGTGGACGGAAGAGTTCCAGAACGCTTTTGACACCTTGAAGGGGGCCATGTGCACAGTCCAAATGGACACCTAAGAGCATGGCATAGGGGCTGTGCTCTCACAGCTGAACGAAGGGGGCCTAGACCAACCTGTAGCTTTCATCAGTAGGAGATTACTTCAAGTGGAACAGAGGTGGAGTGCAATTGAAAGGGAAGCCTTTCCAGTGGTCCGGGCACTGAAGAAGTTGAGACCCTACTTGTTTGGGATTCACTTCTGGGTTAAAACAGACCACAGGCCCTAAGATGGCTAATGCAGATGTGGGGTGGGAATCCCAAATAGTTGAGGTGGTCCATCTCCATACAGGGAATGGACTTTACAGTGGAACATCGCCCTGGAACTGACCATGGCAATGCTGATGGTCTTCTCAGGTTAGCGATGAAAATTCCATTGAGAGTGGATAGTTATCCCTACTTTTAGCTGGGTGGCACACATGTTAGACCTGATATCCTTGGCGTGTTATTCCGCCAAACCTTTTGCCTTTAATCCTGTATTCATTTTTCTTGGCACCAGGCTTCTGTGTCCTTTACCACTGCTAGCCAATGCTAAAGTGCTCGCGCTCTCTCCCTAAAACATGGTACAATTGGCCTACATTTAATGTACTTGTACAGCCCTAGTAAATGGTACTACATGTACCAAGGGAGTGCTGAGACAGACTATCAAGTTGGAAATGTCAACATACACAAATATCGAGTTGGAAATATCGTGATTCAGAAAAATCGACAGCAAGAATATCATGGTCAATAATATTGAATTTCAGGTAAGAAATATTGTTTTAAAAAATATACAAGTAATTAATATTGTTTTAAAAAATATAGATGTTTAAAATATCGATTTTTTTAATTAGTGTTATGTATTTTAGTTTATATTTTAAATGTATGTAATGTATTTTTTTTTGTATATGTATTGTTTGTTTTTTATTATATATGTTACATTTTTAGTAGTTATGAATTTTATTTTAATTAAATTTTGCATCTTTTAGCTCTGTAGCAGGTTGTGGGTTTATAGGGGAATAGGGTGGGAAGTAATTTAATTATAATAAATTAATGATTATTTTTCATTTATTTAATTTAGATTTTATAGCGTTAATTGTTGGAAGTAAATTATTTGTAATTAATAATTAAGTGGCTGTTAATTAATATTAATTAATTAATTGATAGTTAATTATGGTAATTGTGTAATTTTGTTTAGGTGCGTGTTGTGGGGTTCATAAGGGGAAAGGGTGGGAAGTCATTTATTTTTGATTAATTAATAATTAGTTGTTAATATATATTAATTAATTAATTGAAAATGAATTATGGAAATTGTGGTATTAATTTTAGGTGCGGGTTGTGGGGTTTATAGGGGTAAAGGGTGGTAAGTAATTTATGTTTACTTAATTAATAATTAGTTGTTAATTTATATTAACTAATTAATTGATAATTAATTATGGTAATTGTGTGATTTTTTTTAGGTGAGGTTTGTGGGGTTTATGGGGTAAAGGGTGGGAAGTAATTTATGTTTAATTAATAAATAATTAGTTGTTAATTAATATTCATTAATTAATTGAAAATTAAATATGGAATTTGCGTAATTAATTTTAGGTGTGGGTTGTGGGGTTTAGAGGGGTAAAGGGTGGGAAGTAATTTTTGTTTAATTAATTAAAGATTAGTTGATCATTTATTTTAATTCATTCATTTATATTTAATTAGGGTATTTGTTTATATTTTTGTGTGTGTGGGTTTTATTGTTATAGGGGTACAGTGTGGGGAGTAAATACATTTTACTTACTTTATAATTAGTTGTTAAATACTATTCGTTTTTTAATTGAAAAGAAGTTTTAATTGTGTAATTCATTTTTTTACTGTTTAATTTCAGCTGTGGGTTGTCGGGATTATAGGGGTAAAGTGTGGTAAATTAAATATTTTATATGAGTTTTAATTTGTTTTTAATTAATATTTCTTTAAGTGGTAATTAATTATGTTAGTTGAGGAGGTACATTTTTTTAAATTTAGATGTGGGTTGTGAATTGTGTGGTGTTATAAGGTGGAAAATAAAAAAGTAATTTTATGTAATAATTAATGATTTTGTTTCTAAATAAGTTTTAATTAAAAATATTTATATTTTGGGATTTTTTTAAATTTTATTTAATATAATATTAGCAGGTATTTGATATATGTATATAACATTATATTATGTTTTTTTAATTTTTTACCATTAAATATATTTGTATTTGAATTTTTAACATATTTATATATGTTTTAATTTATTTTATTTTTTAAATATTTTTATTGTTGTTAAAATTGTGTTTGTTTTTAATTTTGAACTGACTGGAGTGAGAATATTAATTGTTACTCCTCTGCAATCCAAAACTTTCCCTACTGTTCCACTCACTGGAGTGAGAATAGTAATTTTTACCCCTCCGCTATCCAACACTTTCTCTACTTTTACAATTATTTGAGTGGGAATAGTAAATTTTATCCCACCACTATCCAACACTTTCCCTACTGTTGCACTCACTGGAGTGGGAATAGTAATTTTTGCCCCTCTGCTATCCAACACTTTCCCTACTGTTACACTTACTAGAGTGGGAATAGTAATTTTTACCCCTCCGCTATCCAACACCTTCCCTGCTGTTGCACTCAATGGAGTGGGAATAGCAATTTTTAACCCTCCCCTATCGAACACTTTCCCTACTGTTGCACTCACTGGAGTGGGAACAGTAATTTATACCCCTCCGCTATCCAACACTTTCCCTACTGTTGCACTCACTGGAGTGGGAATAGTAATTTTTACCCCTCCGCTATCCAACACTTTCCCTACTGTTACACTCACTGGAGTGGGAATAGTAATTTTTACCCCTCCGCTATCCAACACTTTCCCTACTTTTACAATTATTGGAGTGGAAATAGTAATTTTTACCCCTCCGCTATCCAACACTTTCGCCACTGTTGTACTCACTGGAGTGGGAATAGTAATTTTTACCTCTGCTGTATCCAACACTTCCCCTACTGTTGCACTCACTGGACTCGGAATAGTAATTTTTACCCCTCCGCTATCCAACACTTTCCCTAGTGTTGCACTCACTGGAGTGGGAATAGTAATTTTTACCCCTCCGCTATCCAACACTTTCTCTAGTGTTGCACTCACTGGAGTTGGAATAGTAATTTTTACCCCTCCGCTATCCAACACTTTTCCTACTGTTGCACTCACTGGAGTGGGAATAGTTATTTCTACCCCTCCGCTATCCAACACTTTCCCTACTGTTGCACTCACTGGAGTGGGAATAGTAATTGTTACCCCTCCGCTATCCAACACTTTCCCTACTGTTGCACTCTCTGGAGAGGGAATAGCAATTGTTACCCCTCTGCTATCCAGCACTTTCCCTACTGTTGCACTCACTGGAGTGGGAATAGTAATTTTTAACCCACCGCTATCCAACACTTTCCCTACTGTTACTGTTGCACTCACTGGAGTGGGAATAGTAATTTTTACCCCTCCCCTATCCAACACTTTCCCTGCTGTTGCACTCACTGTAGTGGGAATAGTAATTTTTACCCCTCCGCTATCCAACACTTTCCCTACTTTTACAAGTATTGGCGTGGGAATAGTAAATTTTATCCTGTCACTATCCAGCACTTTCCCTATTGTTACACTCACTGGAGTGGGAATAGTAATTTTTATCCCTCTGCTATCCAACACTTTCCCTACTGTTACTGTTGCACTCACTGGAGTGGGAATAGTAATTTTTACCCCTCCCCTATCCAACACTTTCCCTGCTGTTGCACTCACTGTAGTAGGAATAGTAATTTTTACCCCTCCGCTATCCAACACTTTCCCTACTGTTACACTCACTGGAGTGGGAATAGTAATTTTTACCCCTCCGCTATCCAACACTTTCCCTACTTTTACAATTATTGGAGTGGGAATAGTAAACTTTATCCTGCCACTATCCAACACTTTTCCTACTGTTACACTCACTGGAGTGGGAATAGTAATTTTTACCCCTCTGCTATCCAACACTTTCCCTACTGTTGCACTCACTGGAGTGGGAATAGTAATTTTTTACCCCTCCGCTATCCAACACTTTCCCTACTGTTGCACTCACTGGAGTGGGAATAGTAATTTTTACCCCTCCGCTATCCAACACTTTCCCTACTGTTACACTCACTGGAGTGGGAATAGTAATTTTTACCCCTCCGCTATCCAACACTTTCCCTACTTTTACAAGTATTGGAGTGGGAATAGTAAATTTTATCCTGCCACTATCCAACACTTTCCCTACTGTTACACTCACTGGAGTGGGAATAGTAATTTTTATCCCTGTGCTATCCAACACTTTCCCTACTGTTACTGTTGCACTCACTGGAGTGGGAATAGTAATTTTTACCCCTCCCCTATCCAACACTTTCCCTGCTGTTGCACTCACTGTAGTGGGAATAGTAATTTTTACCCCTCCGCTATCCAACACTTTCCCTACTGTTACACTCACTGGAGTGGGAATAGTAATTTTTACCCCTCCGCTATCCAACACTTTCCCTACTTTTACAATTATTGGAGTGGGAATAGTAAATTTTATCCTGCCACTATCCAACACTTTTCCTACTGTTACACTCACTGGAGTGGGAATAGTAATTTTACCCCTCTGCTATCCAACACTTTCCCTACTGTTGCACTCACTGGAGTGGGAATAGTAATTTTTTACCCCTCCGCTATCCAACACTTTCCCTACTGTTGCACTCACTGGAGTGGGAATAGTAATTTTACCCCTCCGCTATCCAACACTTTCCCTACTGTTACACTCACTGGAGTGGGAATAGTAATTTTTACCCCTCCGCTATCCAACAGTTTCCCTACTGTTGCACTCACTGGAGTTGGATTAATAATTTTTACCCCTCCCCTATCCAACACTTTTCCTACTGTTGCACTCACTGGAGTGGGAAATTTAAGTTTGAAGAATAGTTTAATGTTTTAATTAATAATAGAACGTTTTTTATTAGATTTGATGTTATTGGTACATATTATCTACTGGCGGTCGCCAGTAGATAGTTATAGTTACAACCTATTATCCATAGGAAATCCGCGACATTCTATTTGAAATAACTCTCTTGCCGGTTGACGTATCTTCGCAAAATTTTCAAACTTTGTGGGGCGCTCCGGTCCGCTCCTACCCTGAAAGTCTCGGGGGGATTCGTCAAGCGGGGGCCGAGAAAAAAGTGGGGTCCCAAAACGCGTTTTCCCCATGCAATTTTCCATAGGAAACTTTAGACACGGCTACAGCTCGAACTGCTGAACAGAATTACACCAAATTTGGCAAAGAGGTAGTTCTTGGTTCAGAAAGAACCCTTTTGTTAAATGGTGTAAATCCGTTCAGTAGTTGCTGAGAAAATCAAAAGTAAAAGTACATATATATCTATGGCCGAGTAGGGTCCGCGTACCCTCAGCGCACCCTGCGCGCACCGTCCCGATCATGAGCTGCATGTTAATTGGCTGTCAGCTGGCTGTCAACATTCCGATTCAGGAAATGTTGGCAGCCATTTTCTCCCTCGGTAGAACCGAGGGACAGAAACAAGTGCGCAAAGCGCACAAAGGGAGCAGGGTAGAAACACCCTGACCCCTAGGTTTGCTCAGGGGTCCCACAAGGACCCCTGGGCAAAAAGATTATTTTTTTTTTAAATCGGCAGGATGCGCTCAGGGTGCGCGAATCCTGCCGAAAAATCGAAGCGCGGTCTCCCACGCTTCGATTGCATTTGCCCCCGGGTGGCCCAAGTCCCGGGGGCATGGTGGGGGTGGGTATATTGTTTGTATGGGGGGCCTCAAAGGGCCCCCAAGCCCCGGGGACCGCCACCCCCGGGGCTTTATAGAAAAATGGTGCGGGAGGGCTCTTCTGCCCTCCCGCAGCCCCAGGGACCGCCACCCCCGGGGCTTCTTTTTTATTTAAATAAGGTGTGGGGGCTCCAGCCCCCACACGCCCCGGGACCACCACCTCCCCGGGGCACTTATAAAATAAATGTGGGGGTCCATTACGGACCCCCAGAGCCCCGGGACTGTGCAATTTAAGGGAGGGCCGCGCGGCCTCCTCCTGGAGCGCCCTTGATGGCCCTGGGGACCGCCACCCCCAGGGCCGGCTCCTGCAGTGTCCCGGGGTGCCTACCCCGGGACACTGTAGTTTGCTATGGCAGGACGGGAGCCTCGCGGCTCCCGTCCTGCCATAGCAAACTGCTTTGGATATTGGAAGAGAGAGCAGGAAACCTGCTCTCTCTTCCAATATCCAAAGCCGATAGCTTTCCACATGGGGAGCTGCATCTTAGCAGCTCCCCATGTGGAAAAGCAATGCCGGCTCCCAAGGGACGCGGGGAGCAGGCTGGGACTGTGGGGGATTGGGGACCCCCACAGTCTCCAACGTGAGGCCAGGCCCCGGGGGATGGGGTCCCCGGGGCCATAAGTGGCCCGGGAGGGGGGCCACGCAGCCCCCCTCCCCAAAGTTTAAAAAAAAGAAACAGAAAAAAAAAAAAAAGGGTATGGCCGGCCCCGGGGATGGGGTCCCCGGGGCCTTAAATGGCCAGAGGAGGGGGCCACGCAGCCCCCTCCAAAGAATAAAATGTAGAAATAGAGGCCATGCCCTGGGGGATGGGGTCCCCGGGGCCAATACAGGCCCAGGGAAGGGGGCACGCGGCCCCCTTCCCGTTTTTTTACATTTTAATTTAAAAAAGGGAGTAAGGCCCTGGGGGATGGAGTCCCCAGGGCCCAAAAACAGGAAAAAGGAAGGGGGCCACACAGCCCCCTTCAGGGACAAAAAAAAAAAAAAAACGATCGGGCCCGCAGGCCCCGCCCCTTCCTTCACCACTCTGCAAACGCACCCCCTGGCGCGTTTGCAGAGGGGAACAATTCCCCTTGAATACTGGGGGTCCCTGGGGCCAACTAGCCCACCAGGAACCTCCAGTATGCGCCAGGGGCTGCGTTGCAGAGAGGTGTACAGAGGCCACGCCCCTTTTACACCTCTCTGCAACGCAGCTCTGTGGCGCTTTTTGGATATACCTGTTGGGCTAGTTGGCCCCCAGGGACCCTCAGGATTCAAGGGGAGTTAATCCCCCGACTTAAAACGCGCCACGGTGCGCGTTTGCACAGTGGTGAAGGGAGGGGCGGGGCTTCAGGTGACATCTGTGCAAACGCGGCCCGTGGCGCGTTTTAAGTTGGGGATTAAATCCCCTTCAATCCTGAGGGTCCCTGGAGGCCAACTAGCCCAACAGGTACATCCAGAAAGCGCCACAGAGCTGCGTTGCAGAGAGGTGTAAAAGGGGTGTGGCCTCTCTACACGTCTCTGCAACGCAGCCCCTGGCGCATACTGGAGGTTCCTGGTGGGCTAGTTGGCCCCAGGGACCCCCAGTATTCAAGGGGAATTCGTTCCCCCTCTGCAAACGCGCCAGGGGCGCGTTTGCAGAGTGGTGAAGGAAGGGGCGGGGCCTGCGGGCCGATCGTTTAAAAAAAAAAAAAAATGTTTGTCCCCTGAAGGGGAGCTGTGTGGCCCCCTTCCTTTTTCCTGTTTTTATGCCCTGGGGACCCCATCCCCCAGGGCCTTACCCCTTTTTTTAATTTGTAATTTTAAAAAAAGCGGGAAGGGGCCGCGTGGCCTCCCTTCCCTGGGCCTGTATTGGCCCGGGGACCCCATCCCCGGGGCATGGCCTCGTTTTTATTTATATTCTTTGGAGGGGGCTGCGTGGCCCCCTCCTCTGGCCATTTAAGGCCCCTGGGACCCCATCCCGGGGCCGGCCATTCCGTTTTTTTTTTTTTAATTTATTTATTTTTTTGGGGAGGGGGCCGCGTGGCCCCCTCCCGGGCCACTACTTGCCCGGGACCCCATCCCCGGGGCCTGGCCTCTCGTTGTGGACTGTGGGGGTCCCCAATCCCCACAGTCCCGCCGGCTCCCAGCGTCCCTAGGGTGCCGGCATTGCTTTACACATGGGGAGCAGCTAACATGCTGCTCCCCATGTGTAAAGCAATCGGCTTTGGATATTGGAAGAGAGAGCAGCTCTCTCTTCCAATATCCAAAGCAGTTTGCAATGACAGGACGGGAGCCGCGAGGCTCCCGTCCTGTCATTGCAAACAGCAGTGTCCCGGGGGTAGGCACCCCGGGACACTGCAGGAGCCGGCTCTGGGGGGTGGTGGTCCCCAGGGCCATCAAGGGCTCCAGGAGGGGGGCCGCGCGGCCCCCTCCCATTCAGTACACAGCCCCGGGGAGGTGGTGGTCCCCGGGGCTCTGAGGGTCCGTAACGGACCCCCATATTAAAATGTTTAGTGCCCCGGGGAGGTGGTGGTCCCGGGGCGTGTGGGGGCTGGAGCCCCCACACAGGTTTAATAATTTTTTTTAAAAAGCCCCGGGAGGTGGTGGTCCCCGGGGCTGCGGGAGGGCTCAGAGCCCTCCCGCACCATTTTTAAAAAGCCCCGGGGGTGGCGGTCCCCGGGGCTTGGGGGCCCTTTGAGGCCCCCACACATTAAATTATCCCCCCACCATGCCCCCGGGACTTGGGCCACCCGGGGGCCAGCTAGCATCGAAGCGCGGGAGACCGCGCTTCGTTTTTTCGGCAGGATTCGCGCACCCTGAGCGCATCCTGCCGATTTAAAAAAAAAAAAATTTTTTTTGCCCAGGGGGTCCTTGTGGGACCCCTGAGCAAACCTAGGGGGTCAGGGTGTTTCTACCCTCCCCCTTTGTGCGCTTTGCGCACTTGTTTCTGTCCCTCGGTTCTACCGAGGGACAAAATGGCTGCCAACATTTCCTGAATCGGAATGTTGACAGCCGGCTGACAACCAATTAACATGCAGCTCGTGATCGGGACGGTGCGCGCAGGGTGCGCTCAGGGTGCGCGAATCCTCCGTGCCCATAGATATATATGTACTTTTACTTTTTGATTTTCTCAGCAACTACTGAACGGATTTACACCATTTAACAACAAGGGTTCTTTCTGAACCAAGAACTACCTCTTTGCCAAATTTGGTGTAATTCCGTTCAGCAGTTCGGGCTGTAGCCGTGTCTAAAGTTTCCTATGGGAAAATGCATGGGGAAAACGCGTTTTGGGACCCCTTTTTTCTCGGCCCCCGCTTGACGTATCACCCCGAGACTTTCAGGGTAGGAGCGGACCGGAGCGGCCCACGAAGTTTGAAAATTTCGCGAAGATACGTCAACCGGCAAGAGAGTTATTTCAAATAGAATGTCGCGGATTTCCTATGGATAATAGGTTGTAACTATAACTATCTACTGGCGACCGCCAGTAGATAATATATATATATATATATATATATATATATATATATATATATATATATGTAGCTCCTGCTTGTCCCAAACTTGCGAGATGCACTCGAGCTCGATCACGGGCCTCAAGCTGCAGCCCTGCTCAGATGTGGAAACGCTGGCTTGCCGACTCCTTTCGCAGCCGTTGCACCCCTGCCTGACGCGTTTCAAATTTCTTCATCAGAGGCTGGTGGTGGAAGGGAAATGACGCACAGTCCGGTGCTGACAGCTTCTGAAATATATGATCGCGCGCCCCATTGGGCTGCTCTGGATGAGCCTGCGCGTTGCTTTCTGGAGGCTGTAGTTGTGGAGGGATGTAGATATCCCCTTGTACTGTGTGCATAAATGTACTGCTGGTGATTTAAAAGCCCACCGATGGGCTTCAGCAAGCGAGCGTTGCCTATTTACAGCGATCGTGCTCCACTCTCGTGGCCCCCATTTCAGCAGGTGGTGCATCTCGGCGGCCAGGGCGCCGCCTGTATATGTAGCTCCTGCTTGTCCCAAACTTGCGAGATGCACTCGAGCTCGATCACGGGCCTCAAGCTGCAGCCCTGCTCAGATGTGGAAACGCTGGCTTGCCGACTCCTTTCGCAGCCGTTGCACCCCTGCCTGACGCGTTTCAAATTTCTTCATCAGAGGCTGGTGGTGGAAGGGAAATGACGCACAGTCCGGTGCTGACAGCTTCTGAAATATATGATCGCGCGCCCCCATTGGGCTGCTCTGGATGAGCCTGCGCGTTGCTTTCTGGAGGCTGTAGTTGTGGAGGGATGTAGATATCCCCTTGTACTGTGTGCATAAATGTACTGCTGGTGATTTAAAAGCCCACCGATGGGCTTCAGCAAGCGAGCGTTGCCTATTTACAGCGATCGTGCTCCACTCTCGTGGCCCCCATTTCAGCAGGTGGTGCATCTCGGCGGCCAGGGCGCCGCCTGTATATGTAGCTCCTGCTTGTCCCAAACTTGCGAGATGCACTCGAGCTCGATCACGGGCCTCAAGCTGCAGCCCTGCTCAGATGTGGAAACGCTGGCTTGCCGACTCCTTTCGCAGCCGTTGCACCCCTGCCTGACGCGTTTCAAATTTCTTCATCAGAGGCTGGTGGTGGAAGGGAAATGACGCACAGTCCGGTGCTGACAGCTTCTGAAATATATGATCGCGCGCCCCCATTGGGCTGCTCTGGATGAGCCTGCGCGTTGCTTTCTGGAGGCTGTAGTTGTGGAGGGATGTAGATATCCCCTTGTACTGTGTGCATAAATGTACTGCTGGTGATTTAAAAGCCCACCGATGGGCTTCAGCAAGCGAGCGTTGCCTATTTACAGCGATCGTGCTCCACTCTCGTGGCCCCCATTTCAGCAGGTGGTGCATCTCGGCGGCCAGGGCGCCGCCTGTATATGTAGCTCCTGCTTGTCCCAAACTTGCGAGATGCACTCGAGCTCGATCACGGGCCTCAAGCTTCAGCCCTGCTCAGATGTGGAAACGCTGGCTTGCCGACTCCTTTCGCAGCCGTTGCACCCCTGCCTGACGCGTTTCAAATTTCTTCATCAGAGGCTGGTGGTGGAAGGGAAATGACGCACAGTCCGGTGCTGACAGCTTCTGAAATATATGATCGCGCGCCCCCATTGGGCTGCTCTGGATGAGCCTGCGCGTTGCTTTCTGGAGGCTGTAGTTGTGGAGGGATGTAGATATCCCCTTGTACTGTGTGCATAAATGTACTGCTGGTGATTTAAAAGCCCACCGATGGGCTTCAGCAAGCGAGCGTTGCCTATTTACAGCGATCGTGCTCCACTCTCGTGGCCCCCATTTCAGCAGGTGGTGCATCTCGGCGGCCAGGGCGTCGCCTGTATATGTAGCTCCTGCTTGTCCCAAACTTGCGAGATGCACTCGAGCTCGATCCACGGGCCTCAAGCTGCAGCCCTGCTCAGATGTGGAAACGCTGGCTTGCCGACTCCTTTCGCAGCCGTTGCACCCCTGCCTGACGCGTTTCAAATTTCTTCATCAGAGGCTGGTGGTGGAAGGGAAATGACGCACAGTCCGGTGCTGACAGCTTCTGAAATATATGATCGCGCGCCCCATTGGGCTGCTCTGGATGAGCCTGCGCGTTGCTTTCTGGAGGCTGTAGTTGTGGAGGGATGTAGATATCCCCTTGTACTGTGTGCATAAATGTACTGCTGGTGATTTAAAAGCCCACCGATGGGCTTCAGCAAGCGAGCGTTGCCTAATTACAGCGATCGTGCTCCACTCTCGTGGCCCCCATTTCAGCAGGTGGTGCATCTCGGCGGCCAGGGCGCCGCCTGTATATGTAGCTCCTGCTTGTCCCAAACTTGCGAGATGCACTCGAGCTCGATCACGGGCCTCAAGCTGCAGCCCTGCTCAGATGTGGAAACGCTGGCTTGCCGACTCCTTTCGCAGCCGTTGCACCCCTGCCTGACGCGTTTCAAATTTCTTCATCAGAGGCTGGTGGTGGAAGGGAAATGACGCACAGTCCGGTGCTGACAGCTTCTGAAATATATGATCGCGCGCCCCCATGGGCTGCTCTGGATGAGCCTGCGCGTTGCTTTCTGGAGGCTGTAGTTGTGGAGGGATGTAGATATCCCCTTGTACTGTGTGCATAAATGTACTGCTGGTGATTTAAAAGCCCACCGATGGGCTTCAGCAAGCGAGCGTTGCCTATTTACAGCGATCGTGCTCCACTCTCGTGGCCCCCATTTCAGCAGGTGGTGCATCTCGGCGGCCAGGGCGCCGCCTGTATATGTAGCTCCTGCTTGTCCCAAACTTGCGAGATGCACTCGAGCTCGATCACGAGCCTCAAGCTGCAGCCCTGCTCAGATGTGGAAACGCTGGCTTGCCGACTCCTTTCGCAGCCGTTGCACCCCTGCCTGACGCGTTTCAAATTTCTTCATCAGAGGCTGGTGGTGGAAGGGAAATGACGCACAGTCCGGTGCTGACAGCTTCTGAAATATATGATCGCGCGCCCCCATTGGGCTGCTCTGGATGAGCCTGCGCGTTGCTTTCTGGAGGCTGTAGTTGTGGAGGGATGTAGATATCCCCTTGTACTGTGTGCATAAATGTACTGCTGGTGATTTGAAAGCCCACCGATGGGCTTCAGCAAGCGAGCGTTGCCTATTTACAGCGATCGTGCTCCACTCTCGTGGCCCCCATTTCAGCAGGTGGTGCATCTCGGCGGCCAGGGCGCCGCCTGTATATGTAGCTCCTGCTTGTCCCAAACTTGCGAGATGCACTCGAGCTCGATCACGGGCCTCAAGCTGCAGCCCTGCTCAGATGTGGAAACGCTGGCTTGCCGACTCCTTTCGCAGCCGTTGCACCCCTGCCTGACGCGTTTCAAATTTCTTCATCAGAGGCTGGTGGGCTTTTAAATCACCAGCAGTACATTTATGCACACAGTACAAGGGGATATCTACATCCCTCCACAACTACAGCCTCCAGAAAGCAACGCGCAGGCTCATCCAGAGCAGCCCAATGGGGGCGCGCGATCATACATTTCAGAAGCTGTCAGCACCGGACTGTGCGTCATTTCCCTTCCACCACCAGCCTCTGATGAAGAAATTTGAAACGCGTCAGGCAGGGGTGCAACGGCTGCGAAGGAGTCGGCAAGCCAGCGTTTCCACATCTGAGCAGGGCTGCAGCTTGAGGCCCGTGATCGAGCTCGAGTGCATCTCGCAAGTTTGGGACAAGCAGGAGCTACATATACAGGCAGCGCCCTGGCCGCCGAGATGCACCACCTGCTGAAATGGGGGCCACGAGAGTGGAGCACGATCGCTGTAAATAGGCAACGCTCGCTTGCTGAAGCCCATCGGTGGGCTTTTAAATCACCAGCAGTACATTTATGCACACAGTACAAGGGATATCTACATCCCTCCACAACTACAGCCTCCAGAAAGCAACGCGCAGGCTCATCCAGAGCAGCCCAATGGGAGCGCGCGATCATACATTTCAGAAGCTGTCAGCACCGGACTGTGCGTCATTTCCTTCCACCACCAGCCTCTGATGAAGAAATTTGAAACGCGTCAGGCAGGGGTGCAACGACTGCGAAGGAGTCGGCAAGCCAGCGTTTCCACATCTGAGCAGGGCTGCAGCTGAGGCCCGTGATCGAGCTCGAGTGCATCTCGCAAGTTTGGGACAAGCAGGAGCTACATATACAGGCGGCGCCTGGCCGCCGAGATGCACCACCTGCTGAAATGGGGGCCACGAGAGTGGAGCACGATCGCTGTAAATAGGCAACGCTCACTGCTGAAGCCCATCGGTGGGCTTAAATCACCAGCCAGTACATTTATGCACACAGTACAAGGGATATCTACATCCCTCCACAACTACAGCCTCCAGAAAGCAACCGCAGGCTCATCCAGAGCAGCCCAATGGGGGCGCGCGATCATACATTTCAGAAGCTGTCAGCACCGGACTGTGCGTCATTTCCCTTCCACCACCAGCCTCTGATGAAGAATTTGAAACAGCGTCAGGCAGGAGTGCAACGGCTGCGAAAGGAGTCGGCAAGCCAGCGTTTCCACATCTGAGCAGGGCTGCAGCTTGAGGCCCGTGATCGAGCTCTAGTGCATCTCGCAAGTTTGGGACAAGCAGGAGCTACATATACAGGCGGCCCTGGCCGCCGAGATGCCCACCTGCTGAAATGGGGGCCACGAGAGTGGAGCACGATCGCTGCAAATAGGCAGCGCAGCTTGCTGAGCCCATCGGTGGGCTTTAAATCACCAGCAGTACATTTATGCACACAGTACAAGGGGATATCTACATCCCTCCACAACTACAGCCTCCAGAAAGCAGCGCGCAGGCTCATCCAGACAGCCCAATGGGAGCGCGCGATCATACATTTCAGAAGCTGTCAGCACCGGACTGTGCGTCATTTCCCTTCCACCACCAGCCTCTGATGAAGAAGCTGGCGTCAGGCAGGGGTAGCGACTGCGAAGAGTCGGCAAGCCAACGTTTCCACATCTGAGCAGGGCTGCAGCTTGAGGCCCGTGATCGAGCTCGAGTGCATCTCGCAAGATTGGGACAAGCAGGAGCTACATATACAGGCGGCGCCTGGCCGCCAAGATGCACCACCTGCTGAAATGGGGCCACGAGAGTGGAGACACGCGTAAATAGGCAAGCGCTGCTGAAGCCCATCGGTGGGCTTTAAATCACCAGCAGTCATTTATGCACACAGTACAGGGATATCTACATCCCTCCACAACTACAGCCTCAGAAACACGGCAGGCTCATCAGAGCAGCCCAATGAAGCGCGCATCATACATTTCAGAGGCTGTCAGCACCGGACTATGCGTCATTCCCTTCCACCACCAGCCTCTGATGAAGAAATTTGAAGCGCGTCAGGCAGGGGTGCAGCGGCTGCGAAAGGAGTCGGCAAGCCAGCGTTTCCACATCTGAGCAGGGCTGCAGCTGAGGCCCGTGATCGAGCTCGAGTGCATCTCGCAAGTTTGGGACAAGCAGGAGCTGCATATACAGGCGGCGCCTGCCGCCGAATGCACACCTGCTGAAATGGGGGCCACGGAGTGGAGCACGATCGCTGTAAATAGGCAGCGCTCGCTTGCTGAAGCCCATCGGTGAGCTTAAATCACCAGCAGTACATTTATGCACGCAGTACAGAGGATATCTACATCCTCCGCAACTACAGCCTCCAGAACAGCGCGCAGGCTCATCAGAGCAGCCCAATGAGGGCGCGCGATCATACATTTCAGAAGCTGTCGGCACCGGACTGTGCGTCATTTCCCTTCCGCCACCAGCCTCTGATGAAGAAATTTGAAACGGCGTCAGGCAGGGTGCAACGGCTGCGAAAGGAGTCGGCAAGCCAGCGTTTCCACATCTGAGCAGGGCTGCAGCTCGAGACCCGTGATCGAGCTCGAGTGCATCTCGCAAGTTTGGGACAAGCAGGAGCTACATATATATATATATATATATATATATATATATATATATATATATGTTAGTTTTTATATAATTTCAAAATTATGGAATAAATTAAAATTAATAGTTTATTAATTGTTTTAAAGTATATGAATTATTATGTATGTGTTTAACTTTTTTAAATTAAGTTTATTTGTTATATTTTTTTTAATTGATATCAAATCTACTTTATTTTTTATATTAATTTTATTATTTAACATATTTAATATATTTTGTTTATATATATATATATACAACTCGATATTTTGTACAACTATATTTTATACATCGATATTTTTTTCCGATATTTTTGTACTTACCTGTTTAAGTATAGGGAGTCGATATTTTTGCTTTCTATATTTTTGCATCAATATTTTTTACTTCTATATTGTTAACATTGATATTTTGTCAGTGAACCTACCAAGGGCCTGTAAATTAAATGTTACTAGTGGGCCTGCAGGACTCTTTATGGCATCCACTAAAGTAGCCTTTTAAACATGTCTCAGGCTTGCCACTGTAGCTTGCACTACCATTTCGACCTGACAAAATAAATCTTTGCTAGGTCTAAACCTTCCTATATAATACTTAGATGTCACCCCGAAGGTAGGACTAAAGCCTCGTAGGACAGGGTGCATTGTATTTAAAAAGTCAGACATGTGCAGTTACGTTTTACATGTCCTTGCAGTGCAAAACTCCTAAAGCAGTTTTTTCACTGTTTTAAGCCCTATCTCTCCCTTTGTCTAACACTGGATTACTTTATTACATCATAGTTGTAACTTTAGATTGGGAGCAGATAGAGGTATGGGGCCTCATTCAGAAAGGTAAACTTGTGCTTTTGTGTAGGTTTACTATTTCTTTGCTATTCACAAATTCTAAGTTAATAGTCAGTGTACGATTGCGAAGACTGCATTCGGGGCAGAGAATTCTGCATATAAAAATATAGAACAGGTGGTGACCATCAACGCGAAGCTACAACAACGACTGTCTGCAGCTCCCGACTAGCTCTTCGTGCCACAGAGATGACCATCCATGAGGCTAGGCCTGTTCTTTGCGCTGCAGCGACAGCCATCCACAAAGCTCTCCATGCTTTTGTAGCCTATTTCCACCGTGAACAGAAGTCTTTGCGGCAAACCTTAGAAGGAGCACTTCAGCTGGATAACCTGGCCCCAATCCATCGCAGTTGACCTTAACTTGTGACTTTCCCTCGGTCTAGTGCAACCAAATAATTGTGAGGGGCACTTTGTGCTTTTGATCTCCATTTTTACATTCAAATTTGAAAATGAATATCTCTGGATCAACTGATTGGATTTTTGTCATTCTGATGTCATATTATTTATTAAAATGTACTCTAATTTTCTAAATTGATTAGAGATTTTTCTTGTATTGTGTTTTCACGTTATTACTAATCATAAAGAAGTCCCAAACTGGGGAGGTCAAAGATTGTGTTTGTTGACTGAGTGGAGCTGCCACCCCCTTAATACCCAATTGTTTACACTGACAAATCTGCTTCAAGAGAGAAAGTAGTGAAAGAGCTCCTTCAATTCACAAGGCCCTCCATAGTAATTGCCACAGACTTCTTTTTCATATTTTTCAGTGCTCCATATCCTACAGTCTGCTTTCCTTCTGTTCAAGTAAAAACTTACGGTCAATATGTTTCAAATACCCAGTATGAGTGTGCATACATTCATAGTTCAGGTGCAAGAAGCTTTACTCTAGAATTCAATGTCAGTTTGCCAGTTAACCTTTCAAAAGATAACTGTAGACTTGAGTAAAGGCTCGATGATCTATGTTAGTGACCTGTCAGTACTTGTTGCACAGAAAGTGCTATAAAGTTGGTTGCAACTGAAGGCTCCGCAAAGTAAACAAAAAATCCACACAGATTTGCACGGTGCTCTTTATAGCTCAAGGTTTAATCTGTCAGATATTCTGGTTGAGACGACAATGGCTTTGGAGCTGATATACCTGAAGTTAAATTGTATTTTGAATTGCATCTGTAGCAAGATAGGGGCGATCTGTTAAACCATCTACACACCCAGGTTCGGACTAGGACAAAAAAATAGGCCCGGGCACCAAAATAAAAGTGGCCTCAATTAGTGAAGAAGATAGTCAAAAACTATGCCTGGGCAGAAATATAACTACCCTCGTGGAGTTGGCGGAATTTGGGAGCTTCTTGCTATGCATTTAACGTGGTATTCCTGCTAAATTCCTCCTTCTGGCATGTGACAGAATTACAATTCGGTTAGTGGGAGCTAGACTTGTTTTAGAATGCATGCTGTCAAGTGCAATGAGATTTGCTGGGCGCTAGTGAGCGTGCATGAGATTTGCTGGGTGCTAGTGCAGCTTCCGGCCACCACGGAACCTCCAGGCACCATTTTCGTGATTCTAGTGAGCGGCTGCGGCTGCTTCTCGAGCAGATTCTCTAATCGAGAAGCAGCAAAATATACTCGGAATTATGTTTTTAAGTGAATATTCTACTCCAGTGGACTGTTCAGGTGGCTTTTTAGTGCGAAAAGCATTTTTTGTAATTTAACTTTTTTCTTCAGCGAGAATGAAGTGCCCTAGAGACTCCAAATTCTTCTTCCTGTCCAGCAGGTTCCTCCTAGTGCTTTGTCCATCTTCTGGTCACTTTTCATTTGGAGTGCAAGGTGGAAGGATCACTTTGTCTGCAATTCCTGCTGCATATTTACCATTGGATTTTAAGGTCTTTATTTTTGTGATGTCATAAGTTCAAAAATGTTTGCGTAAGGGTATTGTTTGTTTGATAGAGGGCATGCACCAGTATTTAATAGTACTTTATTCACATTTTAAATTTGAATGAGGTTGTGGTGGGTCAGCTGGAGTTTCAGTAGGGGCCTAGTCATTTTTTTGCACTTCATTTCTTATCTTTTGTAAGGGAAAAAGTTTGCACAGTTCACTACATTTTCTCCATGCTTGTTAAATTTCCACTGTTCATCTATTTGACTATGAGGCCTAGTCTGCCTACAGGCCATCCAGCCAGTATTAATCATTGGGTACATTGAAACAAGTGTTTCTGTGGTATACGTTGTTTTAAAACATCATTTGGGTAAGGGATGGCATTGGATTAAATTAAAAATGTGAGTTTTCTTTTTTTTGTATTTCACATTTTTTTCCAGCGAAAAGTGTATTTTGGTAGGGTAATATTTGATGCCTTGGGAGGATGTGTACTGTTGTAAAAATGTTATAACTCACTTAATTTTCATTGTTGGCATTGCTGAATTAATGGTAGTGTTTTCTTCAGTGTTACCATTCCTCCTTTGTCTGGCCAGTGTGTGTGGGTGTTTGCTATAGGACACCATTTGTCTTTGTTCTCCATGCAATGTGGCTGGGGCCATTTTGTGTAGTCGGTGTCCTGATTGTGTTCTTTGTTCATGCCTCCTTCCTTGTTGCTTGACCATGCAGCCAGTAACCATTTTGTGTAGCCAGCCAGTGTGCTTTTGCCATAGCAATGCATGTGTTCTTTGTTGTGTCCATACCTCCTTGCTTGTTGTTGTTTTTTTGGCCATGTGGCTATTTTGTGTAGCAAGCCAGTGTGCTTTTGCCATAGGCCTGCATGTGTTCTTTGTTGTGGCCATGCCTTCTTGCTTGTTGTTGTTGTTTGACATGTGTCCGGTGGACATTTTGTCTAGCCAGCCAGTGTGCTTTTGCCTTAGGCCTACATGTGTTCTTTGTTTTGTCCATGCCTCTTTGCTTGTTGTTGTTGTTTGACCTTCTAGTTGGCGGCTATTTTGTGCATCCAGCCAGTGTGTAAATTCTTTTTTTCCAGTTTTCAAAGCCATTTTTCCAGGGAAATTGATAGGAGAGGACTATGTCATTTTTTTGCTAATTTTTTTACTTTCCCCTGATATCAGTTTAATATGCTTGAGGATCATTGTAGTATATGTATATGCATTTTGTTCCATCTTTCCCCGCAACTCCTTGCCTCCCAATGGGTTTCTCATAATCCCCTAGTAAACAAGCAATATTTTTTTAATGTATTTATTTATTTATATTTATTTATTTATTACCTTTTTACAATTGTTTTCAATTTTTCCCCATTTTTTTCCAATTTATTTCAACGTTATTTTTTTTACATTTTTCTTCCACTCCCTGCCTGCCATAGGTGCCTGCAGCACACCAGCATTTATTTTTTAAAGATTATTCCTTTTACCCCTGGACCCTCTGCATACCATAGGAGCACACCAGCATTTGTTTTTTAAGGATTATTCTGTTTACCCCTGGACCCTCTGCCTACCATAGGTGCACACCAGCATTCATTTTTAAAGGATTATTCAATTTTGTCCTGGACCCCTCTGCCTGCCATAGGCGCACACCAGCAACCCAGCCTACCAAATTACAATCTGACCGCGTGTAGGCAATCGGAAACATACATCTTGCCATTGAGGGTTGTGCTGCGGCCAGGAAAAGGGCAGCAGCACAAGCCCCAATGGCAAAAGGCATGTTTTCAAACATCCCTGCACTGTGTGCCAGCACCACATGGTGCCTGGCACACAGGGCATGGATATTTGGGAGGGCACCACAGGTGCCTCCCGGGCCTCATAGCGGAGGCCCAGGGGGGATAAGGGACCTGCTAGGGGCCCCCAAAATCCTTTTCCAGCAGTCTTTCTATGGCAGTTGGACCGCCATGGAAAGGCTATTGGAACAGGACAACATAATCCCTACTGCCGACTGATGCGGTTGGACCGACTGCCTCAAAATGCGGCAGTTTGACCACTCTACTGGCCTGTCGGTGGCGGTGCCACCGACATTATAATCAGCCCCATAATTATATTGTCTGTATTATGAATAATTCAAACTGCAAAAATGCCACATTTACTAAATGTTTTTCTTGTTTGTTGGCTTTTAGATGCACAACAGTCAGCACCCAAGGCCGGCACAAAGTGACGTGACCAAAACACGTGAGTCCTCCCCTCTTCCACTTGTGCAGCTAAGCACCAACTGACAGAGCTTGAAGATGGCACCAAAGAAAGATACTGCCAAGAAAGTGGCCAGTGAGGAGGAGAAGAAGAAGCAGATTGTCACCAATGGGTTGCCGCCCTCCTCCTTTTTCCAGACAGTTTGTCTACATACTGCAACATCCTCTGGGCTGCAAGCTGGGAGCAGCACTCCTGCATCAAAGAAGGCACAAAACAAACCTAAGCCCAAGCACTTGTCTCTCAGCGAGGCAGCCACTGCAATCATGGTGACGAGCAGTGATTATGAATTAGATTTGTCTCAGCTGCAAGCTAGTACCCAATCTTCGCTGGAAACTGAGCAAAGTGGGCCACAGGAGCTGCAGCCAACAATAGTAAAACTTCCTGAAGTAGGAGTAGAACAGGAGGTTGAGCTTCCTGCTGAGCAAGATGTAACTTTTTATTAAACCATTGGCTTCCCAATCTCCAGCAAGAAAAAGAAAGGGTATTTCACCATCTTCTCTAAGTCTCCCTTCTGATGATTTGGCCATGGATTGAACCCTGAGTCCGAGACCCACCATGAGAGACAAGGGAAAAGGCAAGTTCCTGAAAGCCTTACAATTATGGAAGGGAATGAGGAGGACGAGCCAGTCATTGTCATGGAAGCGGGCTCAGAGGACACTGAAATTACCCCTTCCTATTCAAACTGCTTCAAGGGATGTGGCACTGGTACCACCACCAGCTTCCATATTTGTAAGGCCCCCACTGAGACCTGCGTTCATCGCTACCTCAGTTGAATTGCGCACTGCAGAGAGGCAATCGTCGACACACCCATCTATCTCCAGTACTTCGGGCATTGGCACCAGTGGCCCACTAAAAAAGTTGACCTCCCCAGTTTGGGACTTCTTTATGATTAGCAAGCACGAGGATAACATTGCAATATGCTCCAGTTTCCAGCAAGTGTTCGCCGAGTTAATCCTAGTTCACACCATGGTACTGGATGCCAAACGACCCATATGAAAAAACATCACGTAATGCGGTGGGAGGAGAACCATAAAATATTGCTGCAGGTGGTGGTTGTGGTAATAAGAGAGGGGAATCAGCTACGATCATGGTAGGAGGCAATGGGGAAGAAGAGGGTGACAGCTTTATGCAAGTCAATCCTGTCCTCAGCAGTGTGTCAGTTTTACCCACATCAGCACAAGAGTCAAATGGAGACAACCTAGCAATAGCATACAGTGACTGCCCCAAGACTCTCATTGAGTGTACCACCTCCTTGGTCTCTCTGGACGTTGCCTGCGAGAGTGGCCACAGAAAGGGAAAAAAAACAGGCTACTATTGCAAGCATGTTTAGGCAGGAGCGGCCCTATGAACGCAACCACCCAATGGCACGTTTGTACAATGGGAAGCTGACTAAAATGTTAGTGCATGACAGACATGAGTCCCAATTGTCAAGCAACTGATTACATGTTTATCTCTGCACACTGGATCTCATTTGTGGGGGTTAGGCAACAGCTATCTACAGGTCTAAGTGCTGAAGAAACATTTAATGGCTTTTGGCAGGATGCAACAGTAGCCATGTTCACCATAGAGAAATCCCATACAGCTGTAAACATCTTGGAAGACTCTAAAAGCAAGGTGTTTGAATGGCTGTGACCCAAAGGTCTCAGAATTGGATTTGTTCCCACAGACAATGGCAGTAATATTGATAAGGCCAATGCAGATGGTGGCTGTTTTAGGGTCCTATATTTGGCCCATTGCATCAACCTGATTATGCAGGGCCTTCTTAAAAAAAGAAGACATAGTCAGCACCATACTCACCACCTGCAGAAGAGCTGCACTCACTTCAGCTATTCATTTAAAGCCTGGATGCAGTTGAGGATCATTCAGTGTGCTAATAGAGTGCCAGTTAAAACCCTCATACAATGGGGGCGAACACTTTGGAACCGTACCTATTACACGTTACAACATCTGTTTGAGCAGTACAAACTGATCAATGACTATGTCATTCAAAGAGGAAGGGATGCAATCGGGAAAAGCATGACCATGGAGGTTGGAAAATGGGGCCTGGTCAAATGCTTGACATAGATTCTCTTTTCTTTGGAGGTTTTCACACTGGAAGTCAGGTGTTGCAAAGGTTTGCAGGTGTGAATGGAGAATCACATGACTTGGTTGAGAGCTTAAGCCTTCGCTTGGCTATCAATATAAAGCTGCAAAGAGACATTGTGTCATCCAAAGTGTGCACCTGCCTCACAATACTTGATTCACAGTACAAAAAAATACTGCCCACTTTCATTCCTTTTTCAAAACTGGGTGTTTTGCTATATAAGACATGGATTGTTGATCAATGGAGAGACCTGGAAGAAGAACAATTGGAAATTAGAGTCCCCGGCAAGTGTTCTGGCATGCAGGCTTCAACCTCCGGGGAGGGCAATGCTGTTATCTCAAACTAACCAATACCAGCAACAAGAACACCGGCATCACCAAAAACAGCAACAAAAGAATCAGACCCAACCTGTGCAATGGCTTTGTTTCAAGTGGCAGGGCTTAAGCCAAGTTCAGAGGTGAAGGCAAAAGAGGGTGAGCAAGTGGCAGCACCAATGGCCATTCAGAAGATGTTCCAGGACTATCTGGATGACCCAAAAAAGATGTACGTGGATCAATACCCATTCTTCTATTGGTATGGTAAGATGTGCCAATAGCCAGAGCTCAGCAGGCTGGCAATAAAGAATCTGGCTTGTCTGGTTCCCAGAGTGTCTGCTGAGCATGTGTTCAGTGCAGCTTCTCAGTCGTCACAGTGAGAAGGATCAGTCCCTTGCCTCAAAACATGAAGAGATTGTCCATGATTAAAATAAACCAACACTTCATACCATGCAATTACACTATTCCCGAAACACCATAGGAGGAGGAGGAGGAAGAAGATGAGGGTGATTGGTCAGACTCAAGTGCATTAGCTGACCAACTTCTGGGTGAACCACCTTAGTTTGAGGATGAACTCTTCCTCCCTGACTGAGTAGGCAACCATAGAACTTTCATATTATCGCCAAATGACTTTGCCCCCCCCAAAAAATAGATATAGCTAGAGGAACATTATATATTTTGTTTGTGTCTGACTTATGCAGCCCCACCATTTAGGCACATATTTGGTCAGATTGAAGTTGGACCAGTGTGCAATGAAGAAGCCTTCCCTTCCCCTTCAAGGACATTGTAGACAATGCCTGCCACCGCCCCATGCCTATCCTTCTTTTTTTTCATTCCCTAGCAAGGCTGCCCTGTAAAGATTATTTGATTTACAAGACTGCCAATGTGTTGCTTCCATCAAAAGAGGAGATACAATTGTGTACCACTGTAACTATTGCCCAATGGGTGATATATTACTGAGTAAATGTTAGTGATCATTGATAATTCATGTGGTGACAGACAATGAGGGAGGGTGTTCAACTAACTAATTTGTAAATTTGATTTAGATGATTTCCAATGTTTGGGCGCTGATCGGTGATTTTGCTTGATGGTGATTGCCACTTTCACACTTACCTAGATTTACTTGCATGGTCCACTCCTTGCTGCACGTTTCTCTGGTTCTTCAGAGAGCAGACAAGTCAATTTAGTTAAAAAATACAAATCTACACAAAAAGCTCAAATTCTTTGTCTCTTCTTGTTCATCAACAGCGGTGCACCGCAGGTCATTATCTCTCAATTTCATTTGGGACAGGATGGAGTCGAACGGATTTGTTACATGGAGTCAGGACTCAGGGTGAGCCTACCTCAACAGCCAGAAGAAGAAGTCATCGATTTCAGAGGGAAACCAACATGATGATGACTCTAAGAGCCCTACTCAGCTCTCTGGACTGGAGAGGGGTGCGTTTATTTGGGAAATGCTACTGAGTAGTGTGTGGGCTTTCTCAAATGTGAAACTCCTCTATCATGTGGTGTGGGTCTGTTGTACCTGGAGACAGACATGTGATGTCAAATCATCTCTTGATGGATGCACTCAGCAAAATGTTATGATGACAGTTGTCAGCCCAGTACATGCAGCTACTTGTCTGGTAGCAGTTGTTAAATATATCTCACTTCTCAATTAATTGCAAATGAGTCATAATGAATGATTGCAGTGGCCTATGCTCTTGCTCTGCCTCTTGGTACACTCCTCATGAAGCTTACCTTCTACCCTTCTCCTTGACTTTACAATATAATTTCTGTCTTACAATCCCAGGTCTTCTCTTATCCTTCACAAAAGACAAACGACCCATAACACTCCTGCCTACCTTACTGAATCAGTTGAGCCAGGCACCCTAGAAAATGGACATTCCGAGAAGAATGCAAATGCACAGCTCAATTGTTATTTATATACAATATCATTTTTCTTTTAGCAATCATAATTTTCTGATCTGTGTGGGATCACGCCTCCATAAATTTGTATTTTTCAAACCTAGATGGCAAAACATTTAGCAATACAATACAGTGGGTCTATGGGGATGAAACCCTGTTTGCAATGCATTTAATTTAACTGCCATTCCTTTATTTCCTTCCACAACAGATTTGATGATGATGATGATGTGCTGCTAATCTACCTGATTAATATTGTTGTTGTCTAGTGTTTGTTTTTGTCACACCTTTTCCCAACTACCCATTCCCATCGAGTCATCAAACCCTTAACCCTCTCCCCCCAGGCTGTGTGATATATATTAAGGTGTACTTATGAATTTCCACCATAGATGGATCACACTCTTGGTGGGACGGATATGGTGATAGCGATGCCAACTCACTGCAGGATCTTTTACTACGTGAACAATAGCCCACACCAGTCCCACTTACCAACCCATGCATAAAAGGGATCCATAAAATATATACATATATATACTTGACGAATCACTCCAAAACTTTCAAGACAGGAGCTGATCTGAGTGAACAATTAGTTCTGAAAATTTTGCAGAGATTTGTCAAACGACGCCAAAGATATTAGCAAAAGAAAAAACGCTTTTCCTATGGAAACTAGGTCCTAACCATAACTACCTACTGGCGACCGCCAGTAGTTTATATATATATATATATATATATATATATATATATATATATATAAATTTTTTTTTTTAAACCACGGACGCTGCACTCCGGAGTTAAAAAATGTCAAGTTTATTTTCCACAAAATCCACCAACGCGTTTCAGCCTATGCAAGGCTTTTTTCACGGTTAGTGAGTCCCTTTTCTATTGCACTCTTTATACCCACTTGGCCTTAATGTGGCATTGTAGGAATTGTAGTGCTTATGTCAATTTAACTTTATTTACACATATACACAAGAAAAGATATTTACTGTTGTCAATATATGGCATTTTTGGATATTATTCTGAATGTTAATAATTACAGACCCCAACTAATGAGTATTAATAAATGCTCGTGCATTTCTTTTTGGATTAGTACAAAATTTTGTTCTGGTATAGTACCTTTTGACGTGGTATTATCACTACATGAGTCATTTCCTTTCCTGGTATAGTACCTAAGTTATCAATATGACTTCATTTGTAATTCTCACTTTGCTCTTATGTTTACTCAATCATCTCAGGTTTTAAAGAGATAGTCATTCAGATCTCAATTTGTTTGGCTCTTTGTTCTTATTCAAGATGTACAAAAAGTTCTTCATCATTATTCATCCCTTGCGGCGTCTTGGTTCTTAACTTTATTATATACCACATTTCTAGTTGGCGAAGTTTCTTTATCCTGTCTCCTCCGCCGTCATTAGATGTTATTACATGGATACCATAATAGTTCATCAATTTCCAATTTCCATTTTGGCACTGTGCCATATGTTTGGTGGTGGCATAAGTCATATCTTTATTTTTGACAGCTCTTATATGCTCGAGGATCCTTTCCTTTAACATGCAGATAGTACTCCCTATGTATTTGGATCCACAGTTGCATTCAACGACATATATGACGTATTGAGTGGTACAAGTGATCTTTTGAATGATGTTTATAATTTTTCCATCTCGATCTGCGAAGTTTTTCATATTCATACCAATTTTACAAGCTTTACATGCATTACATTTTTTGAAACCTTTCTGTTGGTCAAGAAGCCAATTAGATTGTGGTGATTCTTGAAAGTGGCTTTTAACTAAAAGATTTTTGAGAGATTTAGTTTTTCGGTAGGTCACTAGTCTGGATCCCAGTAGTGAACCCACGTCCGGGTCATTTGCAATCAAGTGCCAATACTTCTGTATTTTGTTAACAATTTGGCCACTTTCCTTGCTGTAAGTCGTAATAAATCTAGGGGCCCCTTGATTTTCCTTTTGATTTAGAGTTCTTTCTTTTTTTACTATTTAGGTTTCCTCTCTTGATTTTTTGCCTATTTTTCCCTTACTTTTCTTAAGGGTTGTTTCTTTGTATCCTCTCATGTTTAATCTTGACATTGTTTCAGCGATTTTCTCCTCCGCGTCCTCTTTCTTGGAGCAATCGTGCGAACTCCCCATAGGGAATGCTCTCTAGTAATGATTGTGCCATGTAAGATGCTATTCGTGGCTGTCTCTTTTCTGAATAACGTTGAATGAATTTGTTCTTCCTCTATATATAGCAGTGTGTCCAAGAACGCAATTTCTTTTCTGCTAGTGGTACATGTAAAAGACAGACCTATTTCATTTTCATTGAGTTTCTGAAAGTATGTTAAAAACTCTTTGTCCGATCCATTCCATATTATGAAAAGGTCGTCGATATATCGGACCAAGAGAACTATCTTTTCTAGTTCACTCTGATATTCTGTACTCCAGGCTACTGTCTTCTCTCACCAACCCATTGTGATTTTAGCATAGTTTGGTGAAAAGGATATGCACATCCCAGTTCCGCAGTTTTGTTTAAAAAGTTCCTTGTTAAAGAGAAAGATGTTGTTGGTTAAACATGTTTCGATCATAGATAATAGCATCTGTGTATTTTTCCATTCAGTTATCCTCCTCTGTCTCAGGAAATAGTTACAGGTGTTCAACCCAACTTCATGTTTAATAGATGTATATAGGGAGACTACATCAATGGTGACCAAGAGATATTTGGTGTTCCAACTGATTCCTGATAGTGTTCTTAAAAAGTATCCTGTGTCTCTGATATATGAGCTATATGCCATATATTGACAACAGTAAATATCTTTTCTTGTGTATATGTGTAAATAAAGTTATATTGACATAAGCACTACAATTCCCACAATGCCACATTTCCCACAATTCCCACAATGCCACATTAAGGCCAAGTGGGTATAAAGAGTGCAATAGAAAAGGGACTCACTAACCGTGAAAAAAGCCTTGCATAGGCTGAAATGCGTTGGTGGATTTTGTGGAAAATAAACTTCGAACTTTTGAACTCCAGAGTGCAGGGTCCTTGGTTTCAAAATTGATTACAGGGCTTGGATCCGGCCCCTCCGTCTGCACCCGCTGTTGTGCGAGACGTATATTTGGATCACAGTGTGGGAAATTGAATTAAGCTGGCGGCGCCCGTGTGAGCACGAAAACAAAGTTGTAAAGCAAGAAATCACCTCCGAGGTAGAGCGCCAGAAGACGGAGTCGGAGGACGCCGTCTATACGGGAGTCTCCCGGGAGGTGTGTGAAATTCACAAATATATGTGATATTGTGCAACACAAAGTGGCCAGAAACTCTGACTCTGTGTGAAGGAAGTCAGATTCGTTAACAGTACGACTGACGATCAGAGACAAGAGGGCGGGAGTTCAATAACCCAGGGAAATTGTGGAAAGAGAAAGCAAGCTTAACACAACGTCCAGTGAGCAATAAATCTGTTGTCAGGCAAAAGTTGAAATGGAAGCGCGTAAAGCGAAAAGAGAGTCAAAGGCGGCTACAATGTTTCTACTGGGCTCTGGAACGGAAGAGAATATTACAATAGAATTCAACAAACAGGGAGATGTGGAAATGTCTACAAAACAACTCTTTAACCAAATTGAAAAAATGTACAAAAAAGAAATCAATAAAAGTTGGGAAGCAATAGCTTTAGAAAGATACATTGAAGTGAAACAAATTCCTAGAGGATTACGCATCTTTACAATGCCCACACATCCAGACACAAAAACTGAACTTTTAGAAGAATGGGGCGAAAACAACACACAATGCTCCCTAAATATGATGAGAATACTCATCAAACACACAAGAATTGACCTAGAGGAATTAACTAAAAATATAGAGGAAATGGAAGAAAGAGTAAATGCTCAACCAAATAAGGAGGAAGTGTCAAAAATGCGAAAAGACATGGATATACGCTTGGAAAAATATGAGGGAGAGATACAGGAGCGCAAGCAGAGAAAGTTTAAAAGAGACGAATTGGATTATAAATATGGCAGAATTCTAACCTTTGTCAAAAGATTTGAGACACTAAAGAGAAACTATCCAGTTAATGTTCCAGCCTCAACAGGGGAAATAACGAGTGAATCTGATATAAGTGAAGGGGAGGGAGCAAGCAGTACAAACATATTGTCTAAAACTACTTTTTTAGAGGAGATGCGATTAATGCATATGGATCAGACGTTGACGAGAGGAAGAGGACGTGGAAGGGGATCAAACAGAGGCTGAGGCAAAGGAGAAGGAAATATTGCAGGAGCACAAGAAAAACCAGACGAACTAAATGGAAGAAGACAATATCCATTACGCAATTTGAACAAAAAGAAATAGAAAATTCGAATTTGATTATAAATCTTTCAAAACACACATTAACCAAAGAGGAGACTGCATTGCTTAACAAAGGACTACCATTTTGCCCAGAAATCCATTATGATTACACCCAGGTCAGGATTGACTTGTACAAATATGTATGGAAAGTAAAACTGGCGAAAGTACATGCAAATACAAATAAGAATACAGACATTCTAGAACATATAGAAGGAACAAGTCATCCAAATTAGGGCGAAACGGAGTTAAGCATTGATCAAAACCAGATCTCAAAAACATGTTCGATTTAATGTTCAATCTTAAAGATGATGAAATGACATAAGAACAAATATTGCAACAACTAGATATAGAAACTGATAAACATATCGGTAGTGGACTTAAGAAAAAGTCAAAATATTGTCCATCTTTATCACCAGGCAATAAATTTGACCTCTTTGCTGAAGCTGTCATTGGAGAACTTGACAAAATGCCAAAAATGAGACATCAAAAGCACAAAGAAAATCTAAGTTGTGGAGAACGAGATTCAATGAGAAAACTAATGGAAAACCAAGAAATCATAATAAAACCCGCGGACAAGGGGGGCAATATTGTGCTTATGGATAAAAAAGATTATATTACGGAGGCATATAGACAATTAAATGACAACATCAACTATTGTAAAATTCAAACAAATCCAATTAACAAAATGACAATGGATTTAAACAGGAAATTACAGGAATGGCACAAAGATACCCTCATCAGTGATGATGAACTTCAATTTCGAATGAAGGACTTCCCACTCATACCAACAATATCTTTTTTACCAAAAATCCATAAAACACTTCAACACCCTCCAGGCAGACCAATCATATCTTCATGTGATTCACTATATGAGAATATATCAAGATATGTGGATCAATATCTTGCTCCAAAAGCTCAGAGCCTCAGCTCATATATCAGAGACACAGGAGTAAATAAAGTTATATTGACATAAGCACTACAATTCCCACAGTGCCACATTAAGGCCAAGGGGGTATAAAGAGTGCAATAGAAAAGGGACTCACTAACTGTGAAAAAAGCCTTGCATAGGCTGAAACGCGTTGGTGGGTTTTGTGAAAAATAAACTTGGAATTTTTGAACTCCCAAGTGCAGCGTCCTTGGTTTCAAAATTGATTACAGGGCTTGGATCCGGCCCCTCCGTCTGCACCCGCTGTTGTGCGCGCCATATATTTGGATCACAGTGTGGCAAAATATATATATATATGTGCAAAAATTCTGCTTGCGCCACCACGCTCCCTAAGATGCCCGCACTCCAGGATAAATCCAAACTATTTTAATTGTGCTGACGCGTTTCGACCACACTGGTCTTTGTCAAAGCAGTGAAAACTTTGTAACAGTGTGCCCTATTTACTCTAGAGAAACACAGTTACCAAGTGCATCAACATAGAAAAACGACTTTCGCAATAAAGTGCCTGCATGCCTTTCAGTTTAAGAAAAAAGACTTCCAAAAATTAAATCAATTTTGTGTAAAATTAAAAGCAAATAATAATACATAAAACAGAAGAAAGAAAAGGAAATTTTTAAAAACATTTCCAACAGGTAATGAATATACACATTTTGTGATTAACTTTTTACAATGCCCTTTTAAGTACTACAGATGTTAGTCAAGTGAATAATTCAGGTGCAGTCTGGTGCTAGCAACTCTGAGAGCCTAATCCTAGTCAAAGTGTGGACAAAAGGATTCTTACAGGTCAAGTGACCAAAGAACAGAGGGGTATAGAGAATGTCAAAGGAAAACAGTAATCGTACTCCAACGACCCAATGTCCACCAATCCATATAGACTAAAAGTGGGAGTGGCATACCAAGGGCTATTGTAAAGAGGAACTGCTAAATATGAAGTGCTAGAGCACTGGGTGGGTGGTGCCCCAAGGTGGATATCAGAATTCAAGAAATGATCAAAAATGCTTCCTCATACGCAGGCAGTGAAACGAGAATCCATCTGATCATAAACCAATGAAACGGATTCTTGACCAGGTAGGGAGGGTGCAAGGGGGGAGAAAGAGAAAGGGGTGAGAGATATATATTTATTTATTTTCACTGAAAAAACCAGAGGTTACAAGGACGTTATAGTTAGCAACCCCATCCCCCGGGGCCTGACCCATTTTTTAAACATAAAACACTAGGCCATATATATATATATATATATATATATATATATATATATATATATATATATATATATATTCACTGAAAAAACCATAGGTTTCAGGGACGTTATAGTTACAAATTAGCATTTAAAAAACCTTTGAAATTCACTGAAAAAACCATAGGTTTTAGGGACAGTTATAGTGAGTTGGACATTGCACTCGTACAACACCCGTGAAATTCCCCCGTTATAGTTAGTCCAGCTAACTATAACTCGCGCCCCACAATGCACTGCTGATGACATCACATATTACATCACTCATGACATGGTCAGTGACATCACTGATGACATCACTGATGACATCTCAAATGACATCACTGATGACATCACTGATGACATCATCCAGTGACTGTGTGTTTCTGTAAAGTTTAAATATTTTTAATATATATAGGAAAAGACGTATTGAAGAATGAGTGGGTGTGTAAGTGTCTGTATGGATGATTTAGTAGGTGCGTGACTGACTCTATAAGTGAGTGATTTAACGTATCTTACTGAATGCATGGGTTAGTGACTAAACTGGGTGAATGTCTGTATCCGTCTGTCTGTTGCTGTGTAAGTGGCTGCATGTGTTTGTGAATAGCTACATGAGTGTCTATATGAGTTATTGAATGCTTGTCTGAGTATCTGTATGGGTGCCTGAGTGTTTGTGTGGGAGGGGTGTGTGCAACTCTGTGCATAGATGTGTGAGTGGGTGATTCACTGGGTGGATGGTTTCAAGAGTGCAACTGTGATAGACTGTATGGGTGGGTAAGTGTGTGTAAGAGTGTGTTAGTGAGTGAATGTATGTCCCAGTGGTACATGTGTGAGTAACTACATAGGTGAAAGGCAGTATATATGTGTGTTGGAGTATATAAATAGCTATAAGCGAGAGTGAGTGATTGTGATAGTGGCTGTATGGATGAGTGTGTGCTTGTATCAGTGATTGTATAAGAGCGTAAGATTGTGCGACTATTTGTATGAGTAAGTGAGCTGGTGTGTGTATAACTGTATAGGTGAGTAAATGGTAGTGTGTTTAATTATTTGCATGACTGACTAGGTGTGTGAGTACCTCTATGGATGAGTGGCGGTGTTTGATAGTCTATATAGGAGTATGAGTGCATATGATAGTCCTGTACTGAGTGACCGTAAGTATGAGTGACTGTACGGGTGAGTGAGTGGATGTGTGCGTAGACCTAAGAATCAGTGAGTGGGTATGTAGTTATTGGTGTTGGAGTGTCTATGGTTTTGCGAATGGCAGTCTGTAATTTAGAGTGGGTGTATCAAAGGTTATATTAGGGTGTGAGGAGGTGCATCAGATTATCACGTGGATGATGTCATCAGTGATGTCATTTGAGATGTCATCAGTGATGTCACTGACCATGTCATGAGTGATGTAATATGTGACGTCATCAGCAGTGCATTGCGGGGCGCGAGTTATAGTTAGCTGGACTAACTATAACGGGGGAATTTCACGGGTTTTGTACGAGTGCAATGTCCAACTAACTATAACTGTCCCTAAAACCTATGGTTTTTTCAGTGAATTTCAAAGGTTTTTTAAATGCTAATTTGTAACTATAACGTCCCTGAAACCTATGGTTTTTTCAGTGAATTTCAAAGGTTTTTTAAATGCTAATTTGTAACTATAACATGTCTGAAACCTACAGTTTTTTCAGTGAATTTCAAAGGTTTTGTAAATGACAATTTTTAAATGTATTAATTGTTATATAAATTTTTTTCATACTGATTTCCAAATTTTTTAGAAACAATTGTTTTTTACATATTTTATTTTTTAAATTACATTGTAATTACATTATACATTACATTACAAAAAATACTTTCTCAGAATGAATTACTTTAGTTTAATTACTTTGCACATAGGCAATAGACTTTTAAGTACAGTAGTTACAGTTGTTGCAATGGGCAACACATTTTCAAACACAATGCAACATTCAGCTCAATGTGAATTTCTAGTTAAATGCAATTAGTTACTTTATGGATTACTTTTCTAACCACATTACTGGATCCTAGATTCAGTCCTGGGACATCTCCTGTAAACAGTTGAGTAAAAGCGTTTTGGTTACAGTCGTGATTTTTAAGGAATATTATTGTACTTTAAAAGTTCACACTTAGAAACTTTTTCTCATAGAATCACCAATGTTATCCTATGGAAGGAAATTCACTTAGAAGTTAAAAACTGTTATCGTTACTTTTTCTTACTCAGTGTTGGATCCTGGATCCAGCACTGGTGCATCTCCTGTAAACAGTTGAAAGAATGCGTTTAAGTCATACAGGCGATTTTTTAGGAATATTTGTAGTTTGTGAAAATCAACACTTTGAAACTTTTCTGCTGAAAACCAGACAATGATATCCTATGGAAGGAAATTCAAGTTACTGGTAAGTACGGTTAAAATTACTTTTCAGGACCAGTACTGGGCTGAAAGATGCAGCACTGAGGTCTCTCCTGATAACAGGTGAGTAAATCGGAATTCGGATTTCGGCTGATTTTAGAGGAATATTTTAAAGTTCCAAAACTCCACACTTAGAAGAATTTCCAAGTGAAACCAGTCAATGTTAGCCTAAGGAAGGAAATTCAAGTTACTGGTAAGTACGGTTAAAATTACTTTTCAGGACCAGTACTGGGCTGAAAGATGCATCACTGAGGTCTCTCCTGATAACAGGTGAGTAAATCAGAATTCGGATTTCGGCTGATTTTAGAGGAATATTTGTATGTTTCAAAAATCAACACTTAGAAACTTTTTCAGCAAAAAGCAGGCAATGATATCCTATGGAAGGAAATTCAAGTTACTGGTAAGTACGGTTAAAATTACTTTTGAGGATCAGTACTGGGCTGAAAGATGCAGCACTGAGGTCTCTCCTGATAACAGGTGAGTAAATCGGAATTCGTATTTCGGCTGATTTTAGAGGAATATTTTAAAGTTCCAAAACTCCACACTTAGAAGAATTTCCAAGTGAAACCAGTCAATGTTAGCCTATGAAGGAAATTCAAGTTACCGGTAAGTACGGTTAAAATTACTTTTGAGGATCAGTACTGGGCTGAAAGATGCAGCACTGAGGTCTCTCCTGATAACAGGTGAGTAAATCGGAATTCGTATTTCGGCTGATTTTAGAGGAATATTTTAAAGTTCCAAAACTCCACACTTAGAAGAATTTCCAAGTGAAACCAGTCAATGTTAGCCTATGAAGGAAATTCAAGTTACTGGTAAGTACGGTTAAAATTACTTTTCAGGACCAGTACTGGGCTGAAAGATGCAGCACTGAGGTCTCTCCTGATAACAGGTGAGTAAATCAGAATTCGTATTTCGGCTGATTTTAGAGGAATATTTGCACAATGGTGAAGGGAGGGGCGGGGCCTGAGGTGACATCTGTGCAAACGCGCCCGTGGCGCGTTTTAAGTTGGGGATTAAGTCCCCTTGAATCATGAGGGTCCCTACGGGCCAACTAGCCCACCAGGAACCTCCAGTATGCGCCAGGGGCTGCGTTGCAGAGACATGTACAGAGGCCACACCCCTTTTACACCTCTCTGCAACGCAGCTCTGTGGTGCTTTCTGGACGTACCTGTTGGGCTAGTTGGCCCCCAGGACCCTCAGGATTGAAGAGGATTTAATTCCCCATCTTAAAACGCGCCACGGGGCCTGTTTGCACACATGTCACCTGAAGCCCCGCCCCTCCCTTCACCACTGTGCAAACGCGCCCCGTGGCGCGTTTTAAGTCGGGGGATTAACTCCCCTTGAATCCTGAGGGTCCCTGGGGTGCATCTAGCCCACCATATACCTCCAAAAAGCGCCAAAGAGCTGCGTTGCAGAGAGGTGTAAAAGGGGCGTGGCCTCTGTACACCTCTCTGCAAGGCAGCCCCTGGCGCATACTGGAGGTTCCTGGTGGGCTAGTTGGCCCTCAGGGACCCCCAGTATTCAAGGGGATTCGTTCCCCTCTGCAAACGCGCCAGGGGCGCGTTTGCAGAGTGGTGAAGGAAGGGGCGGGGCCTACGGGCCCGATCGTTTTTTTTTTGTTTGTTTTTTTCCCTGAAGGGGGCTGTGTGGCCCCCCTTCCTTTTTCCTATTTTTAGGCCCTGGGGACCCCATCCCCCGGGGCCGGCCTTGTACTTTTTTTTATTTTTTTTTAAATTTTTTAACTTTGGGGAGGGGGGCTGCGTGGCCCCCCTCCCGGGCCACTACTTGCCCCGGGGACCCCATCCCCCGGGGCCTGGCCTCTCGTTGGGGACTGTGGGGGGGTCCCCAAACCCCCACAGTCCCGCCGGCTCCCCGTGTCCTACGGGAGCCGGCATTGCTTTTACACATGGGGAGCAGCTAACATGCTGCTCCCCATGTGGAAAAGCAATGTGCTTTGGATATTGGAAGAGAGAGCAGGTTTCCTGCTCTCTCTTCCAATATCCAAAGCAAGTTTGCAATGACAGGACGGGAGCCGCGAGGCTCCTGTCCTGCCATAGCAAACTACAGTGTCCCGGGGTAGGCACCCCGGGACACTGCAGGAGCCGGCCCTGGGGGGTGGTGGTCCCCAGGGCCATCAAGGGCTCCAGGAGGGGGCCGCGCGGCTCCCTCCCTACATTTTGAAAGCCCCGGGAGGTGGTGGCCCCCGGGGCTTGGGGGTCCAAAACGGACCCCCATTTTAATTTTTCTTAGTGCCCCGGGGAGGTGGTGGTCCTCGGGGCATGTGGGGGGGCTGGAGCCCCCCCACACAGGTTTCTAATTTAAAAAGAAGCCCCGGGAGGTGGTGGTCCCCGGGGCTGCGGGAGGGCTCAGAGCCCTCCCGCACCATTATACATAAGGCCCCGGGGGTGGTGGTCACCCGGGGCTTGGGGGCCCTTAGAGGCCCCCACACATACAATTAACCCCCTCCCCAGCATGCCCCCAGGACTTGGCCCACCCGGGGCCATTAACATCGACGCGGGAGACCGCGCTTCGATTTTCGGCAGGGTTCGCGCTCCCTGAGCGCATCCTGTCGATTTTTTAAAAACATTTTTTTTTTTTTTTTGCCCAGGGGGTCCTTGTGGGACCCCTGAGCAGACCTAGGGGTCAGGGTGTTTCTACCCTGCCCCCTTTGTGCGCTTTGCGCACTTGTTTCTGTCCCTCGGTTCTACCGAGGGACAAAATGGCTGCCAACACTTCCTGGTTTGGAGTGTTGACAGCCAATTAACATAAAGCTCGTGCTCGGGAGGATCCGTGGCCCTAGATATCACTATCTTTTTACTTTTCATTTTCTCAGCAACTACTGAACGGATTTACACCATTTAACAAAAAGGCTTCTTTCTGAACCAAGAACTACCTCTTTGCCAAATTTGGTGTAATTCCGTTCAGCAGTTCGAGCTGTAGCCGTGTCTAAAGTTTCCTATGGAAAAATGCATGGGGAAAACGCGTTTTGGGACCCCGCTTTTTTCTCGGCCCCCGCTTGACGAATCCCCCCGAGACTTTCAGGGTAGGAGCGGACTGGAGCGGGCCACAAAGTTTAAAATTTTTGCGAAGATACGTCAACCGGCAAGAGAGTTATTTCAAATAGAATGTCGCGGATTTCCTATGGATAATAGGTTGTAACTATAACTATCTACTGGCGACCGCCAGTAGATAATACATATATATATATATATATATATATATATATATATATATATATATATATATATATATATATATATATAATATACAAAAAGGGAAGGGGGGCCACGCAGCCCCCATTCTCAGGCCGATTTTGGCCCCAAGAACCCCATCCCCCGGTGTGGCCATTTCTTTTTTTTTTTTAAAAAGGGAGGAGAGCTGGCCTTTTCTTATTTTTTCTTTTTTTTTAAGGGAGGCAGGCCAAGCGGCCCCCCTCCAGGGCCATTTTTGGCCCCAGGGTCCCCATCTCCCGGAGCCTCTCATTGGGGACTGCAGGGAGAGTGTGAAGGCCCCCATGGTCCCGGTCGGCTCCAGCCTCCTGCGGGAGCCGGCATTGCTTTTTACACCCAGGGAGCTGCTGACATGCAGCTTTCTGGGTGTTAAATGCAAAGTGTGCTCCGCTTTGAACAAGCAAGTGCAAAATGCTCTCGCTTGTTCAAAGCGGAGCACACTTGTTTGCTATGGGATGGCGGCAGCAGTACTTCCGCCATCCCATAGCAAACTACAATGTCCCGGGATTGGGCACCCCGGGACATTGCTGGAGCCAGCCCTGGGGGGTGGCGGTCCCAAGGGCCATCCATGTCTCCAGGAGGGGGGGCGCATGGCCCCCTCCCATTTTAAAAATAGCCCTGGGGAGGTGGTGGACCCTGGGGCAACTGGGGGGTGCATGGCCCCCCATGCATCTTATTAAAATATAGCCCCGGGGAGGTGGCGGTCCCCTGGCTGTGGGGGGGCCACGTGGCCCCCCGCACTCCAAGATATTAGCCCTGGGGAGGTGGCGGTCCCCGGGGCAGCATGGAGGGGGTAGAGCCCCCACACATTTTAATTTACAAATAGACCCAGGGAGGTGGCGGTCCCCTGGGCTCAGGGGTGGCCCACGCGGGGCCCCCCATCATTATTATTTATTGCCCCAGGATCTGGCTCACCCGGGGGCTTAATTAAACGAAGCGTGGCAACCCGTGCTTCATTATTGTTTTAATTTTCTGTGGGATTTGTGGATCCAACACGTCTCCCGCTGAAATTCTTTTTTCAAAAAATTCTTTTTTTGGCTCTGGGCGTCCCTGTGGGACCCCATGAACAGGCGTAGAGGGTCAGTGTGTTTCTACCCTGCCCCCTTTTTTGTTTTTTTAAAACGTTTTTACTTGTGACTTGTTTCAACCGGGTCACAAGATGGCTGCCAACACTTCCTGGTTTGAAGTGTCATCAGACAATCAGATCCTAGGCATGAGATCGGGAGGGTTCGCGGATCCACATCGGCCACAATCTGGCTGAAAAATCTTTAAATTTCTCAGGAACTACTGAACGGATTCACACCATTTAATAAAAAGAGTGCTTTCTGGACCAAAAGCTACCTTTTTGCCAAATTTGGTGTAATTCCGTTCAGCAGTTCAGGCTGCAGCCATGTTTAAAGTTTCCTATGGAAATTACCATGGAAAAAAAGTGTTTTAGGACCCCCCCTTTTTCTCGGCCCCTGCTTTACGAATCACCCTAAAACTTTTAACACAGCAGCTGAAGTGAGTGGCCCATTAGTTTTGAAATTTCCCTCAAAGTGCGCCAAAGTTATAGGCAAATCAAAATTCGCTTTTCCTATGGAAACCAGGTCCTAACTATAACTACCTACTGGCGACCGCCAGTGGGTAATATATATATATATTGACTGAAAAAATCAAAGGTTATAGTGACGTTATAGTTAGGAAACGGAATAAAAAATACTTAGAATTGTAACAAAGGTTACAGAGACGTTTTAATTAGGCTCAGGCTTCACTCGTACAAAACCAGTGAAATTCAGCAGTTATAGATATGTTATGTTAAAATATTTATAGAGCGCATGGCTGTCCCATGGCTGTCCCAGCAACGGGACGTCCCAGCGCTAGAAGCAGCATGGTGGAAAAGGTCAGCTGAGGCAACTAGTCATCAGAGAATAGCCAAGGCTTCACAGCTCTTCTAAATGCCCAGTGGTTGTAAATTCTGTGGGTAGAGAGAGGCAGGGAGTTCCAGAGAGCAGGCGCGATCGCCTGGAGTGATCGCTCTCTGGCTCTGCATATCCGGGGGACAGGGTCCAGATGGAGGTCCACCAAGCATAAGGCACGGGCAGGTGCATAAGGGAGGCAGAGAGTGCTCAGAATTGTAGGGCAGCAGCCCAAGAGAATCTTGTGGGTGATGCAGAGAGATTTGAAGTGGATTCTTTGCTCCATTGGCAACCAGTGTAGTCGGCGGAGGAGGCCAGAGCCAGGGTGGCGCTTAAAAGGCTCAAAGAGGGTGCAGGCTGCGGCATTCTGGGCGCGCTGGAGCCTTTTGATCACTGCCTTATTAGAACCAAGGACCAGCGCTTTGCAGTAGTCCAGCCTAGCCAGGACCGTGGATTGGTCGATCATCTGATGGGTGTGAGAATCAAACAGTCCTCGAATGGGCATAAGGCCCTGTAACAGTCCGAAGCAGGTGCCTGCTACTTATTTGGCATGGGAGTCGAAGGAGAGGGTCCTATCCACCCAGACACCCAGGTTCTTGACAGCAGGCTTAGGCAAAGGGGGCGAGCCAAGCTCAGGAGGCCACCAGTGGATACCCCAAAGGTGGGGGTCTCTCCCTAGAAGGAGGATCTCTGATTTAGTGGAGTTCAGTTGAAGACAGTTGCCTGACATCCAATCAGAGATGGCAGTCAGGTCCTCCTGAAATTTTGCAGAGTCCAGACTAGGATCATTAGAAACGGAGAGCAGCAACTGTGTGTCATCAGCATATGACACCAGCGAGATGTTGCGAGCTTTTGCTACCAAAGCCGAAGGCCGGATGTAGACATTAAACAAGGTAGGACTAAGTGCCGAACCCTGGGGGATGCCACAGCATAAAGGGTGAGTATGGAAATGGAAAGGGGGGGAAATGACTTGGAAGGTCCTATTGGCCAGGACTGATGCAAACCAGGAGAGGGCTATGCCATTGATACCTATCTCCCGCAATCGGTGCAGCAAGATCTTGTGGGAGACGGGGAGCCCGTCATTGCACTCTGCACTTTCTGGGGAATCCAACCCCCACCTAGCTTTGCGGCAGGCGCCACCAACGTCCATGACCCGCGCCAGGAGGCGCTTAAAGGCTGCTCGGGCTCATGCAGCACACGAGCCCATCATTGCACTCAGCACTTTCTGGGGACTCCAACCCCTACCTGGCTTTGTGATAGGCGTCACCAACATCCGTGACCCGCGCCAGGAGGCGCTTAAAGGCTGCTCAGGGCTCCCACAGCACGGGAGCCCGTCATTGCACTCAGCACTTTCTGGGGACTCCAACCCCCACCTGGCTTTGCAGCAGGCGCCGCCAACGTCCGTGACCTGCGCCAGGAGGCGCTTAACCCCTTCGGTGCTCACGACGGCCCCCGGCCATCACGTGTCACGGTGGGCATGGGCGCACGACGGCCGGGGGCCGTCCGAATCCCGCCCACTAATAGAAACGCCCGCACAGCGTGAAAATTCGCTGCGCACGCAAGGGGTTAAAGCTGCTAGGGGCTTCTGCAGCACAGGACACGTGCGGACGCGCCCAGGCCAAGGGCGGGCCCGTCCACGCCCGTCGGAGCCCAGAGAGGCTGGGCTGGGCCTACCCTCTTGTTTTTTTTTTCTTCTCTGACTCTGAGATACCTGGTGTTGTGATCCAGCCTTATGAAGAGTTTCAGATTCCTGCCTAGTAAGTCTGTTTCTAAATATTTTGTACTTTGCCTAAAGTTTTACCCTGTGTAACTGTAACCCTTCTAAAAATGGCTAAACGGAAGCAAATGGGAGATAGGGAGGGTACATCGAAGATCCTCCAGAACTCTACCCTCGACTGTTTTCTGACACAGGCTGCCGGAGCCCTAGATAAGGAAATCTCAGTAGTTGAACGGCGTTTATCCGTGGGGGTGGATCATTTATTGCTTTGAACCCGGATCTAACTCCCAGTGGGGTGCCAGGGGATATTGAATCTGGAAATTTTGCTAGTGTACAAACTATACTGGAATCATCCTCCCCTGTGAAGTCCCCACAAGATGTTGCTGCACGGGTTGCGGGAGATAGGCATCTCAGACGTCCAGACCTCCAGTCAAAAGAAAGAAAAGATTGAAACACCCGGAGCCTTCACTGGGTGCAAAAACCAGGTCAAAGAAAAACCCCCAGGAGTTACCACATGGGGGACTAACAGCAGCGATTCAGTACCGTCAACTGCGTTAAAATCTTATTCTATGTCACCAGACTCCACAGTTTTATCTTTCTAAGACATAGAGACCATAATAAATTGTTTTGACAATGTATTATCAAAAAATATTTCTCCAATATTGGACAGACTTGATAAACTTGAGGCTAATGTGGGAAATATCCAAAAGCCTATTACTTGTCTAATGGTGGCCAGGGCAGGGAAAGACGGGTCTACAGGATCAGAACGCCATGCTTCTGAGAGGTACAAGAATCTGCAAAACATAATACCAGGGTGGGAAGCCACTGTAGTAAACCAACACAACCCTCTCCTGTTGTTACCTCTCAAAAAAGAGGTTATGATCCGGGGAAAGACCCGTTCAAAGACAGAGCATTGAAGCAAGTCAACCATTTAACTGGGGGTGGGCGTACTGGTAGTAGCCTAAGGCCATATGCGCACAGCTCTTCACAAAATGTAAATGAAATTGAATCCACTAGGCAGCCTCTTTTACCAACAGATGATATTGCGGATACGGACAATTCTTTAAATGAGGTGATTCTGGATCTTCCACCAGAGTGTTGCCCATATGTGGTGATTTTAACTAATGTCCCCCTGCTCCAGGGCAATCCCAAAGAAACCACAAGTCAATTGAAAAACAAAGTATGGTGCTCTGGACGAGGCAAGATGGCAGCTGCACGAACGCTGCTGAAAGCCACTCATCAAGCGCTCCATGGCTTAAACACGCTTAAACACGGTTTGGATGTTTTAAACCCCTGACTCTACAGATGATTATTCCCCTGATAATAGAAGGCGGACGGCGAGTGCACCGACAGAGGTTGTTAAGTGAAATAACCCGCTTTACTTATCTGCTGGTGCTGGCCCGAGCTCTACTGAAACCGCTTCTCCGTTGGTGCGGCACGGAGCTTCGCACCTGGTCCTCACGTAACAGGATGCCTCCCAAGCCATCGAGGCCCCCGCGGGAATGAGTGGAGAGTGGCGCGGCGATTGTGAATGCTGCAGGGAATCTCAGAGGCCCGCCGGCTCCACGGAAGACTCCGGCTGGGAGAAAGGCTGGGGACGCTATTCCCTCGGCAGGCAGCAAGGAGGCGGAGTCAGCCAAAACCAGCAACAAGGAACAGCGTCCCGGGGAAGAGGCAGAACTAGTCAGACAGCGCAAGGTGATTCCTGGCATGTTTGCTGGACTTGGGAAACTGAAGGAGAAGACGAATACTGCTGGAAAAGCGGAGACTTCTTGTTTGAATGAAGGAACTTTCACAGTGCTGGTAGAGGTGAACACTGACCCCACAGTGGATTTTGTGAGTACCAGTCTGGCTACATTGGGGGTTTTGGCTCCGGTGCAGGGGGATTGTGGATCACTTGAACCTACAACAGCTATAACTGGGGATAATCAATGCAGTGAGGAGCTAACGGCGGACAACTTAATAAAAGACCCTAAGTTCATTGCTACTATGCGGAAGGTGGAGGGGACCCCCGAATGTGGAGAGAAATTCTTCTCCCTAAATGAAGATTCTGAGCTATCCAACCCCAGCGAAGGGGAGACCTCTGAAATGGACAATACAGGTTCAGATACAGATAGCGCCCTCTCTAACTCTAGCACTCAAAAACGCCTGCCTTCTCTAACCAAAAGAAGGAGGAGAACTCATAGTGGGAAAAAACGTGGAACTGGTCAATCTGGCTCTGATAATAGTCGTTCCAGCCAATTAAAATGGGACTACTCAACTACTCAGCTTTTGACGGAAGATGGGGGATACGATGATGGAGACTTGGCAGACGGCCCTAAATGTCAGTGTGAATACCGCCCGACGGAGGCAGAATCTTCCCCATCAATGAGTCTGATATACTCAACTCTCAAGCAGATGCAGGGGGAAGCCAGACAAGAACATAAATGGGCTCATCTAGCTACAAAGAAGCTTCAAGGTGCCATTAGAAAAGTAAATAAGTTGTGCGCCGAGATTGCAGAGAGAACTACGGCTCTTGAAGAATGGGTGGTCGCTTTAGAGGTTGAAACTGAGAAGTCAACCCGACAAGTCATGTCAAATGAAACGCGGATGACGGACGTGATGTGGAAGATAGAAGATTTTGAAAACCGCCAGCGGCGTAACAACTTAAGACTGCTTGGCATTCCGGAAAATGCAGAGGGTGGGGACATTAGAGGCTTTGTGCTGCGCTTACTGAAGGGTGGCTTTCCCGAACTCTCACATTGGGACTGGGATACTGAGGTGCAACGAATACATCGCTTTCCACTTATGCTTAAGAAAAAGCAGGGGCAGAATGTGGTGATTGACAAACCCAGAGCTATACTGATTTTTTGGGGAAATTTCCTCCTTCGGCAGGCAGTGTTTGACAAAGCCCGACCAGAATCAAGACGCTCGGCTGAATGCCACACCTTCTTTGTCAGGCCAGATTTCTGCCATATTACAGTAGAAAGAAGGTGGAGGCTTCGCCAGCTAATTTTACCATTTCATAAGAAGGGTTGCGAGGCCTATTTACTCAGTACAGCACGACTTAAAATCATATGCAAGGGAATTACCAGAGTATTCTCCTCAGAAATACAGGCTCAAGACTTTTTGCGGGAAATCTCTGAGAACAGGGGCATGAGCGGACTTGAGTGATAAACGGGGATGTCAGTGGGATGAATTTGGTTTAAACGGTTCTGGTCTATTTGTCTGCTCTATATAATCACTTGGGGGTTAATTATTATTATTATTTTTTTCTTTTTTCTTTTGGGGGAGCAAGATGAGTGGCGAGGGATGGCAGCTGTATGCAGGAGGCGTCACAAGGGTCCATGGACCTTTTTTGCCTAGGGAAAGAGAAGTGGGGGGGGTTGAGTGGGGGAGAGGGGGGGTGGGGTGCAGGGGGGGAGGATCCAGCCAATTAAATTTGTTGAATTAGTATTAACAGGTAATAGGAATTGGAACAGACTGGACTTGTTGTGGACTATAAATGGTACTGGGTAAATTGCGGATAGCCTCAGTTAATATATGTTGCCTGAATAATCCCTCGAAAAAACGTAGGATTAATGAAGACATGAAATATCTAAGGGCAGACATAGTTTGTCTTCAAGAGACCCATCTGGAAGCTGGCAGAAAAAAGATAGCAGTGTTAGATGGATACCAATTGGTCTCTGCCACGACTCAGGGAACATGCACAAGAGGGGTTGCAATTCTGGCCCGTAAAAAAGGTTTTAGGTTCCCACGCTCGAAATCGGACCAATACGGTAGATGGGCTATTACTCACTGCTGTTTGGATAACTATTCTTTTACACTATGTTCTGTCTACGGATCAGTGTTGGATGAACCAGCTTTATTTGACTGGTTGAATGTGGAGTTGGTTGGTTGGCCGTTGCCTATAATCTTGTGTGGGGATGCTAAGTTAATTTAAACAACGAGAATATGAAATTAGGCGTGCAATCATATCGGGGTCGGAAACCTAAAGTTTTTAATGCTTTGTTTAATTTATGTAACACACATGGATTGTTTGATGCATGGGCTACATTAAAACCTCAAGATGTGGGATACACAATTTTTTTCTGCCCCTCATCAAACTCATGCTAGGTTAGATTATTTTTTTGTATCCCAGGAGGTGTTAATTTGGTCCGACATCATAAAATTCCCCCGGGTTATGTCGGATCACAATCTGCTTGTATTAGAGATCTCACTTCAAACATCAAAACCTTCTATGTCTCATTGGACTTTTAATAGAGCACTTTTATATGAGGAAGAATATATCCAACATATGATGGATTGGATTCCGAGATTCATAGACGAGAATAGAGGCAGCGCAGAGATAGGGATAATTTGGGACACACTCAAAGCTGGGATAAGAGAGGAAACACTGCGGTATGGCTGGGCCTCGCAGGCAAAAGAAAAAAGGTATCTCCAAGAACAATACCAGGCACTAAGTGAAGCAGAAACACAATTAATACAGGCACTCATAAATAAAGGTGAGGTAGAGCAGGCACAAATTAAGGTGGCTTTAGTTAAATCTACAATTATGGATCTTTCGGCCAACAAGGCGGCAAGTAAATACTGTGCTTGGCGATCCAAGATATATGAATGTAATGAGAGAGTCGGCCACCTTTTGGCGGTGCGGACCAGACAACGAATAACTCAGGAGGGGATATTAGAAATAGATGATCCCGGGGTAGGGTTAGTCAATCAACCTCTAGAAATACGTGCTGCTTTTCAACGGTTTTATCAGAAACTTTACATGGATGATATCACCACCGAGGAGGAAGACATACAGAGTTATTTAACAGGGATTCCTTGCGAGAGTTTGTCAACAGAAGAGAGGGATGCGCTTGATGCACCTATAACAGCAGACGAAATTCAAGAAGCTTTTAGGTCATTGGTAAATGGCAAGGCGGTGGGTACGGATGCCATTCCTGGTGAGTTCTACAAAATCTTCACCTCCCCGTTACAGGAACTAATGAAGGAGGTGTTTTTGGAAGCTCAGGCGGGGAGAGGAGCTCCTGGTTCTTGGAAATCCGCTAATATTATTATTTTCCCTAAGAAAGGGAAACCGGTGAGAGAGATGCGGTCTTATCGACCTATTACTTTAATAAATAGCGATGTCAAAGTATATGCTAAAATTCTGGCTAAACGACTGTCGGCAGTTATTAAAAAATTGGTTTCTCCAACCCAGCACGGATTTGTACCCGGACGGAGTACAATTGATCACATCCAGAGGGTAATCGCTCTTTTTGCGAGGCAGGAATCACCGGGGACCCTATCGGGCTTATCTTGCTTGATGCGGAGAAAGCCTTTGATAGGGTCTCCTGGCCGTTCCTGTGGGCAACTCTGAAGAGCAGAGGGTTTGGGCAAGGTTTTATCACCGCCATCGCAATAATGTATAAAGACCCTGCGGCAAGAATATCAATAATGGGAGAGATGTAGGATCCTGTTTTTATCAGCAGGGGGACCCGTCAGGGGTGCCCGTGTTCCCCCTTATTGTTCGCTTTGTATATTGACCTGTTAGTTAGGAAGATCGAATATAACAATCGGATTCCAGGAATGCAGAGAATAGGGGGGAGCACCAAGATACTAGCTTATGCCGATGATCTCGCGATTATTACTTCTAATCCCATGATGGCATTGAGGGAGATTGAAAAAGAAGCTGATATTTTTGGGAAACTCTCCGGTTACCGCCTGTATTTAACTAAAACTCAGGTTGTGGTCGGCAAAGGCATTCAGATGAATGATTCTTGTGTGGTACAGAGTGCTACTTACTTGGGAGTAGAAATCACGGCAGATGTTGCGAAGATTACAGGAAATAATCTGAACCCGCTGCTTCTCAAATTTAAAGCTGAATTTAATAGATTAGAAAATCTCAAACTTACGAAGGTAGGAAGATGTAATGCTATCAAAATGCTTTTTTTACCTAAGATTTTGTATTTCTTTAGGGCTATTCCTCTGAATATCTGTAATTCTTGGTTTGTCGCTATGAATCATTTATTCTCTAGGTTTATATGGGCTAACTGTCACCCTCGGAGAGCGCTTAAATTGTTAACATTACCAAGAGAAAGAGAGGGTGGGCAGTACCCAATCTTCAGCTTTATCATTGGGCATCAGTTTTACATATAGCGGGGACATTGCTTAACGAAAAAGCGGAGACCACGCCGATTGGGGTGTCTGCATCTGTCTTTGAGTTGTTATTAGGGGATGAAGCTCCGGGGTGTCTTCTACAACGTATAGAATTGAATTACTACAAAAGGGTTAAATTTAAAATTTTACTCTGTGCATTTAAGGTTTGGACCGCGGTCCGGAAAAAACTTGGACTTGGGCGTATTAATGCTTATACCCCAATATTTAAGAACGACTGTCTTCCAAATATTTTTAATTATGGGCACATGCGGTACTGGTACGATAAAGGCGTCAGGGTGGTGGGCGATGTCACTAAAGGGACTGAGGTGTTGCTATTTGAAACTATTAGAGATAGATTTGGGTTAAACAATCGGCAGTTTTTTAAATATCTTCAAATAAGAGATTTTCTAGTTAAGAAAACTGGGGGTGCCTGTGGTTTCTCTGGGGTGAAGTTGATTGATGGATTACTTAAGGGCTCTTTCACACTAGGGGGGATTTATAAAATGCTGAATGAGCTGACAATGGATGATTTAAACAAACACGTAGATCAATGGCAGGGACTCTTACAGGTGGGACTAGGAGAAATAGAAGATTCACTACACCTGGCCCAGACAACATTTATCGCAGCTAATCTTCAGCTCCAAAGTTTTAAAACATGTTTTAATCTCTATATCACACCTGCTAAAATCGCTAAATGGGGTCGAGTGGCAGGATCAACATGCCCCCGGTGTAGCTATCATGCGGCTGATATCATTCACATGTTTGCTGATTGCCCCATGCTAGACGCTTTGAAACAGGATGTAAGCAACATCCTGGGAACCCTGCTGGGCTGTGAAATTGTTTTATCCTCTCAATTGATTGTACTGGGGGTTGGACATCCTGTATCTTCAAATCAAAATCAGTCCTTTCTTTTTATTGCCATGACAGTGTTTAGATTATGCCTGGCTACACATTGGCTTGATCCCATCCCTCCGTCTGTCCAACATTGGTTAGGAAGATTTCTTGCGGTGCACAGGATGGAGAGAGCTGTTTACCCCAGGAGAGGTCACAGGGTAAAAGCCAAAGGGCTAGCTATTTGGGCTCCCTTAATGAATTGGTCCCAGTCGTACAGTGAACAGGAATAGGATGTGAGCAAACGGGGGGATAGAGGGCTAGTCTAACCGGTATATTACTAATTGGGATATGGCCAAGACTGGCACCCTTGTTTCTGTTTCTTTTTTTTTCTTTTTTTTTCTTTTTTCTCTCTCCTGCTATGTAATTCGTGTTAAATGTTCTGTGAAATGGTTATAGATACTATTCTGGCTGGATCCGCTGTGGGTGGGAGGGGGTGGGAGGGAACGGTGAAGATTATCTGTTTGAAATTATGTTTTCACTTTGCTGTAAAAAAGAAAATTGAATAAAG
>CAWUFW010023658.1:0-71840 GCA_963921515.1 Calotriton arnoldi | reverse complement strand
TTTTACCTATGTGGGCAGAATCATTTACTTTCCGATTTACAAAAGGGAGATCGTCTTAATCCTGCATGCTGTAGACCGATCTCCCTTCTCGATTCTTTAGCAAAGATAGCTGGTTGTATCCTCTTGAATAGGCTACAGGACTGGGTGGAATCCTATGATATCTTGTCAGATTTGCAATATGGATTCCGCCCTGGAGTTGGGACTATAGAGCAGGGACTGAATTTAAGCATGCTAATTGGAAAGGGGAACATTTATCTGGCCTTCGTTGATTTGTCATCAGCTTTCGATTGTGCCATTCATGCCAAGCTGTGGGCAATTTTGAGAGATTTTGGGGTGGAGGTATCAAATATCAACTTTTCAAGAGAGTTGTATATGGGATGTAGAGCTAGAGTTAGATATGGCACCAGGGGAGAATGTACACAATTTATTAACATAGAGAGAGGGGGTAAGACATGGCTGTGTCTTAGCACCCTTCCTTTTTTCATTATATATAACCAGTGTAGGGGCTGTGCTAGCCACCCAATGCAAAGACCTTCCCCAGATTGGACATCGACCTTTCCTGGCCCTCCTCTATGGGGGCTTACAGACCCTTCTTACAAACATTTTTGATAGTATGCAGGACTTAGGTCTCCTAGTTAACCAATCTAAAGTGTTCATCATGAATTGTGAGAGAAGAACAGCAATGTGTCGCGATATAGAAATCAAGGGCACAAATATTGGTTTTACAACTGCCTTTTCTTATTTGGGCATATTATTTGACAAAGAAGGCTCATGGACCCATGCTATTTTCACTAGGAAGTCACAGTTTAAAAAAGCAACTATGGCTCTACAAAACTTAGCCAGAAGAATGGGTATGAACCCCCCGATGAGATGATAAAGATCTATAAAGCCAAATGTGTGAGCAGTGCTTTATATGGGGTGGCAGTGTGGGGACATACAAAATGTATGGCATTGCAGACGGTGGAAAATTAATTTTATAAAGGATCTTCTTGCCACTCCAAAGAGTTACTCTGTATATGTCTGTCATGCGGAACTGGGTGTCCCGTTCCTTACAGATTTAATAATGCTGCATAAAATGCGGACATCGGATTATACTGGCTTAAATTGTGCTTGTATCAGGGATTGCCTTAAGGCGAGCTCACCTTCATGTATACCCTGTTTGACATATATTCAATGTTTTTTCCTGTGACCTGGGGTATCCTGATTATTACGAGAAGCCCGAATCTCTGGAAGCCATCAATAGAAAAGACTTGAAAAACCAATGTAGGGCGCACCTTGAGATCTTAGATTGACCACTGAAATACTGAAGCCTAGCGTAATAAAAAACCAAGCCATCCTAAGTACGTATGAAATGCAACCTTATCTTAAATTTGTATTATACTCTAGGCGTAGATTTAGTCTCACCCGCTTAAGAATGGATATTTATCATCTTTTAATTTGTTTTCCTGAAATGAATAATTGGTCTGCAAAACTAATAAATTATCCCTGTGATACCCTGACAGCACAGAGTACTATGCATGTAGTTCTTTTCTGCAAATTTTATAGCACTTGCCTTTTTTAAGATCGCTCAACTTCACACAATGACGCCCTGCTTATCTTTACTTACAATCTTTGGCTACCATGGAGATATGGTGTAGTATGTCAAGTTTTTTTTGGGCTGTTTAGAAAGAACATTTTTAATTGCTCTCAACTAGTACTGGGCATTGTTTTTTAAAGAAATTATTTGTCTTATGAACTGTTTTTACTATATCGTGTATAAGATTTTACGATGTAATGCATTGCACTTTTATGATTTTATTATGAAATCGAATAAAGTATTGAGACTGAGATCGCAGTGGTAGTTCAGGAGTACATTTCCAAATGGTTCTGAGGTTTTCAACCCAGTGTGGAGACTTATTCAGTTTGCAGAAATGTGCAGCCATTGCGGTGAAGAAATGCACTTCTGTTAGATGAGTGAGTCAGCCCTAGTGAGCTATGGGTTTGAATAGTGATGCCAGAGAGCTGTATCAAGATGGTATATATCTTCATTTTTGTGTGCCCGTTGCCTGGCAAATATATTTGTGATTTAGTTACCTAGCAGTCCTATGCCCCTTTTAATGCCCGAGTAGCCAGTCGGAGACTTATTTGAGCAGTATTGGATTTATGATCTAGGCTCTGTCTTTATGTGTTCTGTTGTAGATGTGTTTCTTGGTCTATTGTGGTGCTTGGTGATACTCGACTGCATGGTATAGCTATGAATGTACTATTCTGGCTGTTGTGCACTGTGGCATGTTTGCGAAAAGGAGTATGATTAGGGGGGGGAGAGTGTGTGTGTGTGTGTGTGTGTGTGTGTGTGCGCGTGTGTGTGTGTGTGTGTGTGTGTGTGTGTGACTATCTACTACAGTGGCATAGGTGGACTCTTTTTTATGTGTGATGTTCTGCCTAAATGTGTGCTGTTGTCAAAGACAGATGAAATGCTTTTTAGGGAACATTTATTTGTGGTATCAGTGCAGTGTATGTTTGTGCAGATATCTGCTGACATAACCTGTTGAGTGTGATGCTTAGTGATAACTCACTTACTTGGCGTGGAAAGTAAAGCAAGTGATAACATCTGCTGTGTTGTCAGTGCTAGCCAAACCACATAAGGTGAATCATGGGCTGGGGCTGTGATGCCATTACTCGCTAGTAATAAGCTATGCCAGGTGAGTGGTAGTATTTTATCTCACTGCAAGGAATTTCTGATGTCAGAATGTGATTTTAACAAAAAGATAATTTATTGTCTTTTATATGGAGAATGGATTTTCGCGTACAGCAAACACGTTTCATCGTGACGGAGATATTGTTAAGACTTATGGAAGCAATCCAACTAGGTTGAATTTTCATAAATACTTAAAATTAGAAGGTAATGTGATGGATTAGTCAAATTTTATCCTTAATTAAGGATTTGACATCCGAAGAGAAGTGGAATATTTTGTCTTCTGTGTTCCATCGAAAGTATAACTTCCTGTGATAGCAAGCATCTGACTGGAAGATAGCTGTATCAATGGAAATAACTTCAGCCAGCATCGTTAGTGAACTTTGCTTTTTCTGCAGTTAGACTTTGGGTCATTCACTCTTTTTCACAGACTTGCTATAGTTAAAAGAACTTCCAAGTGCTACCATGCCAGGTTAAAAGAGATTGACTTTATTTAATGTTTGCCAGCTATAGTGGTAATGCTTTGGGTGAAAATGTTTTCATTTCTTCCATCACAGTGGGTCAATTTTCATCATCACTTCATGCTCTCACATCCAGTGTACACAGCCCCATGAAAGCTCCTCACACAGGAGGGAAAGCAACATCTATGGCCTACTGCACTTGCAAACTGCCAATGCCATTCACTGTATACCTCTTCCAAAGTGGATGTTGTGTTTGGTCAAATTTAATTGATGCTGTCTTGAACCTAGGCTTTCACTATCTCCCAAAGTCTTCATCTTGGGGATTGGCTCCCACAGCAGAGACAGACGACAAAATCAGATGTCACATTATGAAAAATGCTCATGCACTTCTTAACGCTTAGACTCATGTTCCCTTCCTCCACCTTCAGATCCTCTTTTGTTAGAGGTCTTCTAAACATTAGGTAAATAATTTCTAAACTGAAGGTATCATTTGCATGAGCTGTTCTACAGAGCCATCATTGAGTACGTAAGAGCACCCTATTCTAGAGGTGGGCGGTAAACTCCGCTCCGCCGGTGGAGTTCGCAGAGTTTTGCCACTGTGCTTTGAGCGCGGAGTTCGGCAAAAACTCTGCCGACCGCCGCGTGGCGGAGTTTACCAGCACCCACCCCTAAAAATAAACCACTTTCTTCCTCTGAGGGCAATCATCCCATTGAAGCATTGTGAGATGAAGTCAGGCGCTGTACTTGTGATGCAGGAGACCATCAGGAGTGTAGCCGGTAAGGCCAGTGAGTCAGCGACCCCTGCTTGGGAAAGAAGAGCAGTACAAAAATTCAAGGACATAAGGCAACTGCTCTCTATGTATTACTATTTACCCGTCAGGTGTTCGCGAGGAACATAGCAGACATTTTGACTGTCCTAACTTTTCTAAATGCAGTATTGTTACACCAACCGGTAAATGGGCAAAGTGGAGATGCAAATGCACTAAAAAAACAGAAAAAGGCATGGCAAATATTGATAAAATAAAGTAGCATTCATAGTGTAAAAATACTTGAACAGTGCTATAAACTAAGCAGACTCTCTATATATAATTAAAAAGAACAATATGATTTTTTATTGTTTCATTAGTATGTTTGTTTATGAAATACATATTGTATTTAATGGCCCAGGGCAAAAATTTACAGTTTAGTGTGAAGAAGACACGTACCAAGTTGTATTAGCAAGATCTTCCATGACAGAAATGGCCGCCTTGCTCGCTATTGTGAGAGCGGCAGTTGGGTTGTCCTTTTTTTATTTCTACCGCCTGAGACTGGCGACTGAGAGGAGAGCCCACTTTCACTCATACCGTCACTACTGCCTCCCAATTTGCCCCACTGGTATATACATAATATGGCTCTGCCAGCTGGCTGCAACCCTCCTCTGTGCTCCGGGGAGAACCGGCACAACAACCACCAGGATTCTGAGCCTGGGATCCCTTTGCACTCTCCCTGGACCTTTTGGTTTGAAAGGTAAGAGGGGGTATTGTATTATATCATTGTTGCAGTTGTGTAGCTATACGTGCTCCATTGAGAGGCACCTAAGCAGGGGCGGCTGGTATTAATGGTCGAAATGGGCGTTGCCCTCCCACCTTTTAGGAGAAAGAAGAAGAGGACGAAAAATAACACTGGGCAGCTTAAAATAAAATGTACGTTTGCAATCTATTTGATTCTTCTTTGTTTTTCTGAGGGGTGAAGGTCTGAACGAATGGCCTGTGACGATCCTGCATTTGGCCGGGCGAGATCTTGCTCGCCCTGCAAGCATAAGCTTGAAATGTGACATCAATAGTGATGGGAGTGGTGATTGTTCATTGTGAGATGCAGAAACCCATTTGGGCGTTCTTTGCAATGGCCCAGGGCGTGTCTGGAGCAGTGCCATTAAAGTAAATGGGCAGGGGCGGGGTAGGTCTATGGAGATAACGAAAGGCTGAGCGTGTCACTTGCCTCTGCAACTGCTGTTGCTCATTTTGATTGGCGGGCTGGGGCCTACTGAAGGAACAACCACGTTGCAGCAGCGTGTACTGTGCTTTTACTTTTGTGTTTGAAATCGAAGAAAAGAACCAAGCAGCAGGATTTTACTGATGGCCCAGAACTGCACGCTAGTTGTCTCACCCTGAACTAAGCATTTTGGATTACTGCCGGGCCTTCCAAGCTCTCTGTCCTGCCAGCCTCAAACTGAAGTGCCGGCCTGAGTCGCTCTGCCACAGGAGCTACCACAGATTAGAGAGTAACGGACCTTCCGAATTCAAACAAGACGAGCCAGTGCAGCTAAAACGCACCTCTAGCCGACCCCTCCAACTCATCCTGCTAATTAAAGTAGGTTTTATTACAGTTACAGTTATTGTGCTACATATTTTTTTTTAAATAAAGGAGTGTGCATAGCTTGACTAAAAGAAAGTTAGTTGAATGTTCATGTTATTTGTAGACCTGTCCGAGCATTGTTGTGGCACTGCAAGTGAAACCATATAATTAATAACTATTGTAGTTTGTGGATTGTTAGTTGTGATAATGTGCTTAAATGAATTTATGGGGGATTATGACATCCATGAAACTGTCTGATGCCCGTGTTTAAAAATCAAATACACTACCAAGTGATTACTTGATATTGTATTCTGTATATGGTTTGATTGTAGCAAAGTAAAATTTAAAAAATAAAAATTAATCAAATACACATATTACTTGCTGTATCAGCAATAGCCACGAGGTACAAAAGGGCACCACAGGTGGCCCAGCACAAACACTGTCATCCCATTACGAGATTAATGTTTAAGTTTCAATTCAGAGACTTGTCTTTGTCAAAAAATGTTAGTCACCTTGCAAAAAATGCCTGGCAGTGACAGAGGATGTTTTTGTCCTGTCTGTCCTGCTTTGAATTCTTCAGAGACTGGATCTTACTACCATGTTTCTCGTATAGCCCTTGCCAAGTGTTCTTTCTTACTGTGTTACATTTCCGAGCCTAAAGGCAGCAGCCAGAGACCTGAAACAAAATTAATAAGACTCAGAGGTAAAAATAATGAGTTCAAGGGTGACTGCTATCAAAGAGTAGCAGTTAACTATGGTTTTGGCCTGTTGGGTGCCTTTAATTATGGTATGTTGTGGCTGTAGCCGCTATTGTGGTACACTAACTTCACTGTCATTGTGTTGATGAACTTCGGTAGACCGTGCGTGGCTGGCAAATGGCAATATATGACTATAGTAGAAATTATGGCATTTGGCAATTTTAATTGCAGTAGGTATATGCTTAACCCCTGTGTTGTCTTCTTGTCTGTGTGACATCGATGAAGCTTCTGGAATATGCGGTGTTTAATGTACACCAGGAAAGATGTACACATATTTCTCGTGTGGCTGCCTCTGCCTCACTTGCTCTCATGTGATCCTTATTTGGGTTTCTATGCCTCCATCACTGAATCCACCATCCTATCCACCCACTCTCTCTCCCAACACCCCACCTCCCTTTATTTATTTTTTATTTGCAAAGTTTTATATAGCGCTGGCTAGACCCGTAGGTATCAGAGCGCTTTACATGAGGATCAGCAAGTTAAAGATTACATAATTACTTCAGTTACAGATTCCAAGTATAGACATAAGAGAAGGATAGAGGGAAGGAAACATAACGGGGAGGCGAGGAAAACAATATCAGATGTCCGGCTGGGTAGGTGACAGCCGAGGGGGTGAACCAGGGCCAAACTCCTCTATAGCTGCATAGGACAGCTCCACCGGGCATCGGCCAAGGTTGTTCGGACTCCGCGGTGAGAACAGACAGTTGAAAAACATGCTATTACACGATAACATAAGTTATTTTCACGTTACGCAGCAAAGACAAAACGTCTTATGTGGAATGGGAGGTAGAGGGGGAAAGGTAAACAGGGGAAAAAGGAATGCAGATAGCGTCAGGCAGACCAGAGGGGGAAGGGACTTCAGGGGAAACAAGCAGTCAAAGTGAAAGATTGACAAGACCGTGAAGCACCGTTAAGAACAATGTCCGATGTCCGGCTGGGTAGGTGATGGCCGAGGGGTGAACCCTAGCCAGACTCCTCTATAGCTGCATAGGACAGCTCCACCGGGCATCGGCCAAGGTTGTTCGGACTCTGCGGTGAGAACATACAGTAGTAAAACATGAGATTACACGATAACATAGGTCATTTTCGAGTTACATAGCAAAGACAGAAACGTCTTATGTGGAATGGAAGGTAGAGGGAGAAAGGTAAACAGGGGAAAAGGAATGCAGATAGCGTCAGGCAGACCAGAGGGGGGAAGGGACTTCAGGGGAAACAAGCAGTCAAAGTGAAAGATAGACAAGACCGTGAAGCACTGTTAAAAACAATGTCCGATGTCCGGCTGGGTAGGTGACGGCCAAGGGGGTGAACCATGGCCAGACTCCTCTATAGCTGCATAGAACAGCTCCACCGGGTAACGGCCAATGGTTTTCGGGTTCAGCGGTAATTTCAAACAGATTCGGTTTTTCGCCCATGGGGCATCATCATAGTTCAATCGAAGGCATCGGTCCCGGTGTAATTGGAAACACCCTCCGCTTCGTCCTCCCGCTAGCCTAAGTCTGTAGATTGTGGGACAACCCATCTTTCTTGCCTCCAGGCCTCTAGTCTCTAGATCTAGGATCAAGGTCAATACGTGGGGAGCCACACCGCGTCTCCGGGCTGGAAGCGCCCGAGCCAGAAGTAGTCCGTGTGTCCAGGTCAGGCCACTGAGCTATTGTGTCCTCAGGAGTTCCACACTTGGGCACCACACCATTTATGCCGCTTTTTTCGGTGGCATGTATTCGGTGTTCTGCTAATGACCGGGGCCTAGACGAGGCAAGATGCACACCTCTCCACCGGTCGTCCCTCTTCACTTTCCGCTCTTCCAGAAATCACCAGGCCAAAATGGGCCTGCTCCCCCGCTCCATATGCAAGCACTGAGCACCTCTCAGGCACCCTAGGGCTCCCAAGGCTCGCAGATAGCCCTGGCCCTGCAGCTGGATTCTCTGTGCCAAGCCTGCACAATGCCTTCTTTGGATAGGGGGCCCGATATAGGCCTCGGTAACACTGTGCAAATAGGGAAGCGGGGGCCTTCCCTTCCAGTGACTACGTATCCACCGATCAGCGCCCGCTGTGCACACACGTCTGCCAACCAGCAGCGCCGGGTTGTAGGCCTCTCTAGACCCAGTTCGCCTCCATCCTGTAGTTGCTACCCCACGCTGTGCAGCCTAACTCGGTCCCCCGGCGAGGTTATCACTTCTCAGGCTGTCACCCATACACTGTCGGCTCTTCATCTCTATCTATCCCCAGGTGCTCCTCAGACCTTACCCCCACTCCCAGGTCCTCCACACACCTTTTTAAGTTTGGGCTCATTTGCTGCGGTTACACATGAATAATACTTGGGTGTAACTAAGATTTCTGCCCCACCACTTTTAAAATCCACCAGCCACCACTGCACCTAAGTGCATAATGTTGGGGGGTAGCATGCTATCGCCATGCTGGGGAGAGTGGTTGAGGAAAATCAAACTATCACGATTTAATCTTTCCACTTGAGTTATTCTATTAATATAGCCTTATAGCCCGCTGTAGCGGGCTATACCGGCTATTAAAGGCCCGCTCCAGCGTTAAAGGCCCGAGCCGAAGGCGAGGGACTTTAACAAGGGAGCGGGACTTTAATAGCCGGTATAGCCCAGCTACGAAGGGCTATAAGGCTATTAGAACATTCTGGCACTAGAGGGCAGAATGTTCTAACAAATAAAACAAAGGCTTCTCGGAGCCCGAGGGGGTTTAAATCCCCTCGGGCTCCGAGAGGCCTTTGTGAAAACATTGGAATGTTGCTTTACGGGCCTTTACCGGCCCATAGAAGCAGGTAGCACTCCATTGTCTTCAATGGAGTGCTCCACATTCCAATGTTCTAATATGGGTTATCACGTATTTTTATTACATGGCACAGAGACTGGGATCCTTAGGTGAAGCACCCCTTTACGGCAGGTCACAAAGGGATTGTGAGGATTGGGAGTAGGATAGTATGAAGCAGCGCTAGCAGGGAAAGGTAGATGTTTGAAAATGTGGTGTTAGCATTTCTCTTAATTGTTAGCGGGTGACGTGTGATGTCAGATTCTTGAAAAGCTGAAGTCTTCCTTCTGGCCCTGATTTTTAGAAATGTATATTAAATTTGCTCATCTGTGACTGAAGCTAAAACTAAAATATGAGGTATGTGCAGTCAAACTACTGCGGGTAAGTAAACCTTCCGCCTTTCTAACACATTACAAGCGTCAATTCTTCTTTCTCAGGACTGCTGCAGCCAATGGCGCAACAAAGGTGGGGCAAGGGGATGCGGTCCGCCCCGGGCGACACAAGATTTGGGGGTGGCGGCCTCCCACCGCTCTTACCTGCAGTCTCGGGCGGGCACTGTCCCCCCCGCTCTTCAATCGGCCGCCGCGGGCAGCAAATGATACGGAGATCTCGCCAGCCCCCCCACCCCGCTCTTCACTCCGGCTGCCCCGGGGCGGCAAACTCAGGGACCGCCACGGGCGACCAAAGGGCTACCTACGCCACTGACTGCAGCTATCAGAAATGTGTCCTAAAACTAACACCTATTTCCCATGCTTGGCCCTGACCATAGCCTTATCACTTATGAGGAAGGAGATAAAAGGAGATTGATTCAGTAATTCAGGCCCTGTTCTCCCCAGCCTCACTCATTTTGGCGACAGGATCTTTAATTGAAGCTGTTCTTCGTGGCTTGTTGACACGCAATGAGTTGCGGTGAACGCCAGCTACGCCGATGGGTGGAACTCCACGGAATTTCGCAGAGTTATTATGTAACTCGGCTGAATTCCGCGGAGTAAAGGTCAGCGAGGTCCGCCCACCCCTACACTGCAAGTAATCTGACCTAGGGCAAACACTTTGCAATCATGTCACAGTAAAGCAACAGTCCCTTCCCGTAGACATTTCACAAAGTGCAAGAGCAAGATTTACTAAGTAAGTAACGTTTTGTCTATTTTTTGTCTTATATATGAATGATGTCATCAGCGAACAGCACCAGTGGCATTTCTGGTGTTTTATTGCAGAGCATGTAGCAACATATTGTTTTTATTTTTCTGAGAAGAATTAATGGCAAAAATCAATCAGCCTTGTGTGGGACTGTGTGGGAGTCAGTACTGCTCCAAGTGTTGTTAGTAACGGGCAGGGCACGAGTCGGGGGTACACGCGGGTGGACGGCGTCCAGCCACTTTTTTTCACAGGTTGAACGCCATCCACCCTGCCAAGAATTTGGGCCCCACTGAATAATGTGCTGAACTCGTCCCGGTGTAATTTCCAAACACCAGGACACTTTCAGCAGCGCCTGCACATTGTCTGCTTTCCATCTGCAACAAGCAACAATTGTGCAGGCGGGGACGGGGTGGGGCTTTCTTATTTAAGATTCCAGCTGGGCCCATAGCAAAGGCCGAATTTGAGGGGTCATCAGGCCTCCTTTTGTTCGAGTCTCTTTGCTGGGAGCAGTCAGGAGCCTCACACCTGATGCAAATGAAGCGGAGGGGAAACAAAGGCTCACACCTTGTTAGCACTTTACACATACTTAAGAGAGGCAGCTTTTCACTTTGTTCAGTCCCTGTTTAGGAGATATGCATGCACTGTAAGAATATCAGATGTGTTGGTCTTTCCCAGTATTTACACAAAGCACATTGCATTTATATAGAGCTTACTTCCCCTGAGGAGGCGTTGAAATAATTTAAGTACCACTATTTTTTCTTGTATAGCCCTACTCCTTCCAATGCAGGGTGTCAGAGCGCTTTACATCAACACATGCATATTACATGTACAATAAATTATATAAGTTTGTAAATGAATGTACAGGATATGGTAAATAAAACTGGGGGATTGCAAGGTGTAGAAGTCACATAACATCTTCCATAGCTCACTGTGCTATTATCCTCGCAATGCGCTCAAACATACACGATAGGCCTGCTAAACCTATATGTGAGATCTTTAGATCTGATGTCACTTCTTGTGATGCCACTTCCTGTAAAGTCGTGGCTTGTGATGCCACTTTCTATGATGTCAATTCCTGTGATGCCATGTGCCCCGTGATGTCATGCGCGGTGATGTTGCGCGCTGTGATGTCGCTTGCATACTGCCTAACTAGGTTAGTTCCCCCACTTCTTTTTTTAGGACTTGTGCCCTGGTAACAGGGAACCGCTTACATTCTGAGCACATGGCACGAATGCCACCAAACTTTCATAATGTTCTTCCTAACACCAAGGGCTGTTTTTGAAGTTTTGTCTTTATGCTTTCAGATACCTTTGCCAGTAAGGTGGCAGCGATGCAGGATCAGTATGCAGATGCCTGTATTGGCAACGTGACAGGGAGCAACGCCGTCAATGTGTTCCTGGGGATCGGAGTGGCCTGGTCTGTGGCGGCCATTTACTGGGCTGTCCAGGGGAAGGATTTCGAGGTGGAGACTGGGTCGCTGGCCTTTTCTGTCACATTGTTCACCATCTTTGCGTTTGTTTGCATCAGTGTGTTAATGTATCGCCGAAGGCCAAGCATAGGGGGCGAGCTTGGAGGATCCCGAACCGCCAAGATTTTGACCTCATTTCTCTTCATCGGCCTTTGGTTCCTCTACATTCTGTTCTCCAGCCTGGAGGCCTACTGCCATATCAAAGGGTTCTAAGACTCTACCAGATGGGGGACTACGTTTACTTGCAAGATCTCTTAAGAAGGAGCCTCTACGCATTGGACCAGCGGTGCCTGGAATATTCCAAAATCCCTACATGGGTCCTCTTTTCCTAGGGCATAAAGTCCTGCAACCTCTTCATTACCTCCCCCACCTTTCTACAACTAGAATAGCCTGTTTAACTTTAAACCTCGTATTTGCAGAATTGTCAGGGGAGGTGACTTGAGGGAGAGAAAAAAAGAAGGATGACTCACCTTTTGAGATTAAGGGCTTCTGAATGTACAGCGTCAACTAGCCAAGAATGTTATTTTCCTGCTCAGTCATCTGCCATTTGATTTTCAGTGAAACACAAAAAGTCCCCCTTGACCAATTATTTTATAATATTTATTGATGATGTATTTATTAATTGAATGCTATTTATTTCAGTGCCAGAAGAGCTGGTGGATTGTGTTCATATTCTGTCCAGCTCGATACCTATTTTAAATGTGGAGCCCCTTGTTTTCCTTCTTAGTCTCCCTCCCCTTAATTGGAGAGGCCCCCGCCCCCCTCACTCTGGGATCACTTCATTGGCTACGCCTTCCATACAGGACTCATGCAAAGGCCTTAAACGGCCATTCAGTCCCGAGCTGTTTGGGCGCTATATCCAATGGTGTAGTTGATTCTGGAGCACTGCTTTCTCTTGTTTTGTTGTTGTGGTTACTCCTCGAGAAGGGGGTGTGGGTGGGGATAAGTTTTACAAAAAAGAGTTTCTATTCTAATTATGTGCAAGAATACAAATACATTCTACTTTTGGAATACCAGGCGCATCTGGTATTGACTCCACAGAGGACAGGGTGCTGCCTGAAACAGCAATGTGGACTACCGTGTACCACGTGACGTATGATGTGACCTACCTTCATGACGTACCATATTGTGGGCGGAGCATCCACAGCGAGCTCTGATTGACTCGTGGGACAGTCGAAGTTGAGTGATGTGTAATGTCCTGGACTCGTTGTTTGGTGTTGTCTTCTGCCTGCCACTTGAACGCACAACTTGGACTGTGGGTCCCACGGTGACATGCAACGAAAGGAGAGATGTGAAGATCGTCGGTCTGTTGCTTTTCTCTGCTGATAAACTTTTTGTGTCACGTGTGTTAGCAAAAAAATGGCCTAGAGGAGCTGACACTTTCCGAACTGAGAGAGCAGGTGCATGGGCCAAACAATTCATTCCATCCACTGAACATTGCTTTGCATTTACGCTATCATGTTGAACAGGACTGCCGTACACTCGGTTAACACCTGGACCAAGATTTATATTATAAAATTTGATTATAATGGCAAAACGATTTTGAAAAAAACCGACCAGTTTTAGAAGGAAATTCTAAGGTGTTTTAAATAGGAAACGGTTACATTTTATGCTGCTTCTCAAACTGGTCGCCTCTGTTTAATATATTTAGGACATGAATGTTTCTAGTTGAAAATCAACTTTATAATTGTCTCGTCGGCCCCCTGTCTACTAAAATCAAGCAGATGTCGCAGAACAGGTCTCATTAGAATTAAACTGATGTTGCAGGGTGGTGACATCACTGTTTGATCCTAGGCACTAGTTTTAATTTATCTGAAGCAAAATAGTTATGTCTACAGTGGTGGGACATCAGTTTGTTTGACACCATTTTAAAGTGTTTTTCCAAGAACTATTTGAACTTGCGCAACCATAGATTATAAAGTAACCTTTATGCTACAGAAGCCACGGCTAATTTTGCTGCCATTTTGATTCTCAAAGGTCAGCATGTATTTTACCATATTATCTTCTGCACATTTATATTTTATGTCTCGTTTTTTTCCCCCTTGGGTTCCAATCCATACATGCCCCTTATTGAAAGCACATGTTTTAAGATGATGCTCAAAGCATCTTTTGAAAGGTGACTGCCTCGGTTTCCATTGAGGCAGAGGATAAACTGAGAGGCTTGTAAAGGAGGCTGCTGGTGGCCTTTGTAGGACTTACTGGCCCTAAAACGAAAACGATTGATTAAACAATTATTGTCCTACATTCTGTGAGAGATTTACAGAATTATTATCAAAATGGACAGTATAGGAACTATCCCCAATGCACAAGCCAACAATCAACCTCCCAGGAAATATTCCTTCTATGGCCCAGATTACGAGTTGGGTGGAATAAGGGCGGTATGTACCACACCTGGTAAATAACATTGCCATTACCCTGGTGAGCAGTAGTTATCAGATGCAGTAAATACCTCCTATTGGGATTTTTTTTAAGATAATGAGGCTTGTTTTGCCTTTTTTTTCTGGGAACTTTACTATCTTAAATGTTGCCAAGTCTTTCCGGGCATAATCTAGCTGGGGAAAATTGTTGGGTTGCAGTAGTTACCACATTCAAAACGCAGAAAATCCTTAAATAAATACCTCATATGGTCCTTACTGCACAAGTCGGAATCCGGATCCCTCTGCAAAGTCCTATTTGTGATGGGCAGAGATCAAAATTTACACCCCATCCCACTGATAATTCAGGCCTAAACTCTCAAAATCCCTCACACGTGAGCAGGGCCATATCTGATCTCAGACATCTCTCTCGAGTAGCAAAGACACAAAGGTTCTTTGCTGCTCATTGAAGATTGATTTCATGAAAGTGACCTCATTTTACCAACGCAGTAGCAAAGTGTAACGCTGGGGAAATTATAAAGTTAAAGGATGATTGGCTGGAGTGAATGTTCTCCCGGCTAAAAAGGATAATGCCCCAGAAGGGTCGTCATTCTTAGAATGCATAAATAATCTCCTTTGTAATTGACGATGTGACCGCTGGCCGTGGCATGCTGTGGTCATTTTGTAAACCCCAGCCACTTTCTTCTAATGTCTTTTTCAGGCATCTGGTTCCCGCATCTCCACTCAGTTTGTACTCCTGTTGATCCCAAGCAATGGCTTAAAATATTCAGCAAAACGTCTTTCTTGTCAAGGACTATGGATTGATGCAGCAGCTTCCTAGCAGAGATCAAGGGTACTCTGTGGGAAGTAAGCAAGGGAATAGCCATGGTCCGAGTTGCAAAATTGGCAGGCTGCACGGCCCTTGTCATGCAGTTTGTGTCTTATATTTTTCCATATCCCAAAACTAAAATGAAAAAGGGATCTGTGAAAGTAAAGCGAGGCTAATATTAGTGAGGTACACCAGTCTTATACCTTCCCCCAAGTGATATGAATGTCGTGTGAAGCTATAGTTTCACCTCCAGCTTCAACTACCTGAGAATTTTAATGTTCTACCCTCTAATTCCCAGTGTAGCGTACCCATGGCATGTTTGGAGCTAGCCCTCATTGCTTGTTGTCTTGTCATTAGACTATCGATAATCCAAATTGATTTGAAAGACATTTTTTATCTGGCTACTTGGTAAATCTAAGTGGAAAGGTGTACTATCAATTAGATTTATTTCCTTCTGTTAGCTATTCTAAAATTTCTAGCCAAGTCTTTCTCAGATCTCCCTTCAAGCCCCTTGCACCACTTAAACGCTATACGTTTCCATAATTTTTTGACCACCATTTTATTTATCTGCCATTTCAGCACAGGTTGTGCCACTGCCCAGCTCTAGTCAGCAGATCGCAACAACACTCTGGGCTTGGTAGGGGCATACCGACTTGCTGGGACATTGTGCTGTACTGCTGTGTGGCTGAAACACCTCAACCACATCTCAGGTGATATCAAATATAACATCACTACTATATTTTAGCCTGGTCTCAGTGCTCTCCAGGTTGTGGTCCAGGACCTTCACAGGTAGTCTACTTTTTTGTTTGTGCTTTCTACATTTCCCCACTCGTTATTTTTTTTATAATGCCTGCAGTGGACCTCCAGAAGGAGTTTCTTTTAGTCTCAAGTATTGGGATTTGGCATACCTCTCTGGATATCTCAGATGCTGTGAACTGCTCTTGCGGGACAGTGGACGAGTGTTTCAGTTCAGTGTCTTTCAAAAGAGTAACTTCTCTAGCAGCCCATACTTGGTACACATTAGGGCACTCACCACTGGTTACTTATGGCTTATATGCCATATCCGACTTGTTAACCCTGAGAAGCAAGACGCATCATTCTAGCCATTGTAGCCCAAATTCTCTGAACATAGTGAATTGAGGTTGCGTGCATGATACCTTTGTCAGACTTCAACTTCACTGGTGTGAAGCTTCTCTAAACAACAGCTGACATGTAGGTTCGATGTGCTGTTCCTCTGAAATTGAAATGGGTACAGTTTTTCTGTTTACATGAGCCACAAGGACCTTCTCTTTCATTGAAGTTGTATGCATACATAGTAGTAGTTAATATACCCTTTTTTTGTATAGCTTCTCAGTCCATCTCTTTCCTCTCCCATCACTCTACTCCCTATCCGTTCCTCAAAAAATAATTCTACTAACATATATGTGTAACGTGTGATACTGTCTGGCCCATCTCAAAGCTGGTGCTACTGTACAGAGACTTTATTTTTCTATTAATTAGGGATATGCGTAATACCTGAAAATGTTTAGGTGTCTCCCATAAATTTAGATGATATCCCTTTTCTTCATATTGTATTTCACATGTCTGCCTGCTTTTCTCTTGCTCTCCTGTTTTCCTGTGTCTTCTTTCTTTCTGATACAATATCTCACTGTTCTTCTTACTTCTTTCATGTCTGTCTCAACCTCCCTTGCTCTCTATATCTTTTGTGTCAAAGGTCGTTCGATGAGAGAGAGAGAGAGATCCATGTCAGATATTTAGGATATCCACTGAATATGCAAATTATTCTCATTTAGATTCATAGTATGCACATTTATTCCACGTGGCAATTCTGAAAACCTGACATGAACTCAGCCCTCATGGGCTACGCCTGTACACCTTTCTCCTTTTTTTGTTCTAATCTCTTTCTCTATGTGTTTTCCTTTTCTCTTTCTCTTACATTCCCGCACCACTCCATTTCTCTACAGCCTTTTCTGTCCTTTTTCCAGTCTATTCCATATCAAAGTAAAATTTGTTAGCAAAAGCAACACAGCGAATTCTAGTGTATGTGGGTGTTTCTTATGCAACAATGAATAACCATAGCTCCGTCCTCTCAACCTCCTTCATTTTCCTTTCTCCCCTTTGTGCTTGCTGTTTGCCTCCAAGATGTACCTTTGCCTCCCATTTCCATTTTGATCTCTCTCTTTAAGAAAATATCATCTACCAGTGATGTCTTAGAAGACTTATGCACATTTAATGGTGCACAGGGCAGTGAACAAATTGCTTCTTCTTCCTATGGCTGGGGAGATTTCAATTGAGAAAATGGTACATTGATTTTTTAAATCTGAGCAAGACGATTGGGGAGGCAATAGAATGCTGAGGGCTTCAGGCAGAAGTAAAGAAAAGCTAATGACAAAGCTATAGACGTACATTCAGGCCAAGCTGGGGTAATGGGCACATCGGGTGAACCGGGCGAGCCTTCTCATATTGCAACAGAAAATCTGTTGTAAAAGTGAAACACTGGTGAAAGGGTGAAACGAGGGTGATAAATTAGATGCAATTTGGCCTTAAGCAATCAAAAGTTTGACATTAGCATCAGAAATTTGTATTGCTTGGAGCTAGAAGAAGCAATGTGGCTCAGCAGTTTCTGATTGGAGTACAGGACATGATAAGGGTTATCTCTTAAATTAGTTTTTGGCATCTAACACGTTTTTATCTCTATTGACAACCTCTAATTTGTCTGTCTTCTAAATACTCAGCTCTTATCTGATTGGTTGGAGGTGTGTTTTCTACAGAGGTAGGCTGATGGAGTGACAATCTGAGGCATTTTTAGTTGAGTGGGACTGGTATGCAATGTTATTTTCAGAGTTAAACTCACATGTATACTCCTCTTATCCTATGGATCAACTAAAGACATTTCAGACAACTGACAGGTTTTTGATAAGTGCATCAATAAACGGCAGAGTGTTTTAGTGGAGCCTTGTGGTTCTGGTTGTAAAACTGCAACTGACAATGTCATCATCAAGTAAAACAAAATATTTAAGTTTGGAAATGACACTACGAGAACACTACGAGACTTACTGGATTATGGACAAGGAAACATTAACAGTGAGCTGTAGGAATTCCAAGGGGCTATACCAGTGGCGGCCGGCACAGGTAAGCGCGTTGGGGCGGGGTGGGGTGGGGGGGAAGTAGACAGACGATGGGATAGGTAAAATTAAATAAAAAATAAATAAAACCACTTACCTTGCACTCGCCGCATCACTGACTCGGCGATGCGGTGAGTGCAAGGTAAGTGGTTTTATTATTTTTTTATTTAATTTTCCTATCTTGTCATCTGACGACTAACGTCCAACCGGACCCCACCCCACCGCCCCGGTGCTCTTACCGGGGCTGGCGGCCACTGGGCTACACTAGCATTTTAAGGAGGGCTACTGCAAGAGAGTATACTTTGATGCTCTACACAGGCAAACGTCCTGTATAAATCCCAGAGAAGAATCCCTCTTAAGATCAAGTACTCTACCATGAAAGGTTGAAGAACCTCTTATTATCTCTTGCCATTAGCTCCCCCCACTCTCCTCTGAGATGAAGTTCCCGAACAACCACTTCCCCTGTCTGAAGTCCCGTTACTGGTCCTGCTTCCTAGCTAGGTTTATGGAACACTGAGCATCAAGTCTCTGTAACGTGTTTACCAAAATATATGTATGAAGATGTATTGCAGAGCGGAAATCCAGCTGGTAAGCAATGGAGTGCTGAAAAGAAGAGCGAGCACCCTAGGTTCATTTTAGTAGAACTTTATTAGAAGGTAGAGCGAGGCAGGGTGCCCAACGGGTGAGGTAGTAATGTTCTGTGCAGACGTGTGTCTTAAAGAAAAATTACAGAGCTATTGTCAGTGGCGAAAGAAAGACAGTCCTTTGAGTTCAATGGTTGTCCACTTGCCAGAGTGCAAGAATGCATCTAATGGTACACCACACATTATTGGAACATTTGCAATACTTGTTTAAAAAAGGATCAACAAATATAATTTCTGTCCCCAAATTACAAAACCAGACAATCACCTATCACCTTTTTCTAATACGCCCAGCACTCACTCATCATGGTATACAGTCCAGCACCTTATTCCAAACCTCGTTTGTTTCCTACAAGGTCATTGGGGGTGAAACGTGACAAATCCTTTAAAAAAGTGTAGATAAGTTAATGCAGGAATGCATTCGTCATTGGACATATAATGGTATAACTGGCCGGCCATCTAGATTGCTATTGAAAAAACACAATTATGCTATAGGATTCACATCCTTTCTGACTGCATATGAGAGACTAACACTAGGGGGCATATTTATCATGGTTGTGCATCGCCCCCTTGCGCCCCGCAAGGGGGTGCAAGCATTCTGCAACACATGTAAGAAAGAGGAAAAAGCCTCAGAGGATTGTTTTTGTGCCTTTGTGCACAAAAACAATCCTGCCTACAACACAGGCACCCTTGCAGCATGGGGCAAAAGTGCCTGCATTAACTCTAGGCAGCAGTTTCTGTGCCAGCACAGACACAGAGCAGGAATGCACCATAAAATGTTTATTTCGGCACATTCCTGCACTCTCGCTTTCACGCAGCACAGCAAGGTGGCTTGCTGCATTGCGTGAATATTTGATAAATATGCCCTTTGATGTACTAAGAACAAAAAGACACACCATGCAAAGCATTCCAGGTATACATCAATCACACGAGTGATCTGCTCAAGATTTCCAAGGGCACCACAGAATTAATAGAAACCAAAGAATGTGCGTTGCTCCACCCCAAAACACTGCAGATACCTTCCACTCTTTTTTGCCAACAAAATTACTGTAATTCAAGAGCCTACTTGTGACAGCCCCAGATTAGTAAACTATCTACTCACCAGGCCACCAACAAACAGAACTTATGAATTTCCTTCAAACACATAAGCAAATTTCTAGTTTTTCCGGCCACAGGCAGAATAAAAGCCTCCAACTTGTGGCTCCTTGTCCTGAGCCTTAGTTAAGGATTATATTGCAATACTTGAACTTTGCTGAGCTGTTTAATGAATCCCACAGACATGGACTTGTCTCGAAATGATCCAAGCATGAATTTGTAACCCAACCCGAAGTTTTTTACTGGCTACCAAAATCTAATCTTCCCACTGCTAGCAAGATTCTAGAAGGGGTGGTTGTAAAATAGCTACTAAGTTTCATGGAGTCCCTTGCTCCACTACCCGATCATGAATCAGGGTTCACACTCACCAAAGGCACTAAAACTATCATGGTTGATATCTTGGAGGACCTCCTCAAAGCATTAAAGAAAGGTTCAGGTAAGTTGATGCTATTTAACCTCTCTGTGGCCCATGATAATCCACCCAAAAAACGTCATGAATAGTTTGGATGAGTGGCCAGGGATAATAGGACTGTGTTTTTTAATTGAGTTGATCTTTCCTCTCTGAGTGTAGCCCAAAAATCAAGATTGGTCTCACCATACAGTCAACAAGGAAGGTGACCTAGAGGGTTCCTCTAGACACAGTGCTGTCTTATACCTTGCTCAATGAACATTTGTCACTATGTAGAAGTGAACTCTCAGTACAGTGTTCCATTCCAAATGTATGTTGATGCCAAATAAATCCTTCTCTGGCTAGAGAAACAAGTTGCGTAATCATATCTTAGCCTCGTAGGTGTTCCTGATTATGGATAATGAGAGCTTACTCTGCCTAAACTGATAAAAATCAGAGATCCATGTGGTGGGAAACTTGACTAACTTGATTGACCTCTAAAGCCGGGCAAGGTCATGCTCCTATGCCAAACATTTAAAACTTTATATAACCACTCTTTCCGCATGTTATTTCCAATGTTTGTTTGTTGATTTATATAGCGCGGCTTATCACCTGTGAGAGTATCCAGGTGCTGTCCATGGGCATGGGCAGATTAAGTGATTAGCCCAGAATCACAGGTTGTTGAGCCGGTGCCAAGACTCAAACCCGGTTCCCCAGTTCCAGAGTCGCCATTTCTGGCCGTTGCACCACATCCTCCTGTAAAGGCAAATTTGGGACAATACATCATTCTCTTGTGCAGTACTCTAAATGAGCCCATAAGGGACCTTATAGTTTCTTCCTCTTAGAGCACAGTGTAGACATACAGTTGGAATATGTAGGTACATGATTTATATGTGCATAACTATGATAACGTCAACCACAGGTTTATTGATACCATTTCTTGAAAGACATTTTGATAGGGTCGTAGTTCTAGTTTAACCAACATACTAAGATCTGCCTTGGTGAACCACTTAGGCACCATGGCTTGTAGACGTGCTTCAGTCTTATCCATCTTTACTCTGATGTCTTTCTGAGTGCTGGCAGTAGGAGACGGCATTTTACAAAGGTAGACATTGAAATAGAAAATTGACAGATCGAAGAATTAGGCAGAGTGTCACATACTTATCTTGACAAGAGTGAAAAGTCTGTCGTTTTATGGTAACCTGAAATCTATCTTCAAGCAAAGAGGCAGCAGGACCTGGACAACTTGAAGTTCATCTCTTCAGCCCGATTCAGTCAGGGAACAGTGAGAAAGTAAGAAATTTGTCCCTTGAGGATTACTACTGAATTTGAAACTTTTTTAGGAATTTTAGAGATTTCCAAATGGTCCCAGGCGTGCACCAGAACAACAGGTATAGATTTCTAGGAGAGCTCCAATGCATAAAATGTAGTATTTGAAATATCCACTAACTGAACACTTCTGCAGTCTTAAATTAAATGCATATGCTCTTTCACAATGTATGTTTCTTTTTATTCCACCTGGTAAACTACCCCCCTGCCTCAAAACACTCCCACTAGACGCCCAATAAATATGTTAGTGTCCCACGTTCCCACCCATAAAAGACACTTGCTCTTGCTTTTGATAGTAATGAAGTTGCATGTTTTCAATGGTGGGAAATCAACTCCAACAGACGTGAACACCCAAAACCAGACCGATTTGTCAGTGCTGACCTACTTTACCACGTGGATCACCAAGAAGAAGAGAGCAGCTTGCCTCTTACATTAAACTTGAACATTTAGCAATTCACCCACATACTTTCTGACCTTCATTAAAGCATTTTCAGTACATTAAATTTCGCCAACCAAGTTTGGAATTTACACTTGGAAAGCACTGTTTTCACATAGTTAGGTTCAACCTAAGTGAGCCAAAGCTTTTGGTAATTGTGGTCCTTGTATGCAGAAATGCCAGAGGAAGAGTGCCCTCGATGTGCCCATTTAACAAGACATTTGTCAACGCAGAAGGTGTGCTGAGCAGAAGGAAACAGCTTATTGGAGCCCCTAAGTAGCGCTAAAGACCTTGAAGGGCCAAACCTTTCTGGTGAAACAGTGATTTATTTGTTATCTTGTCAACCCCTATACAGTCAGGATGCAACGATGCACTAGGAGAACCCACGACCCACACAGCTTCAATTTGGTAAAGTAATTTTCAACACAAATTAGCCATTTTTTACTTAAAATTTCTAGAAGTTTTGAAACGCTTCTAAAAACACCTACACCAGACCAAGAATGCAAGGCTAAAAATAGCTCCATCCATTCCTAAGACAGGCAAGCAAGTACACACCAACACAACACAACAATGCAAGTCAAGATAGCATGGGGAACGACTCACCCTAGAAAACAAATTGCTCTGCCATCTGACCCTTGGAGCAATGCAAAACAAAAATCTAGATTGAATGCTTGAGCGTTTGAGCAAGGTTTTTTTTAATTTTGATTTACTCATGAATTTATACGCGCCATATGGAGTCCACTTCAGGACACTATGATATAAATCAAAGATTACATCTGTGCAGTCTACATTAATAAGCAAATGCCTACATACACTGGATCTTTTTGAATGGGGGGAAGAGGCAAGAGGGTGGAAATATAGCATACAGGATCACCGGTGCCTGACTAACGATCATACATTGCAAACAAATACCTTGTGATGGGGGGGATTCTGCAATGTGTGTCAAGTTGCATATTCGCATGCCATCTCAAATGGCAAAAGGCCTCTGCCCGTCAGTGCCTAAAATGTCTGCCTTGGAACACAGAGATACAAAAGGGGATGATGGACGGAACGTTTGAGCCAATCAAACACTCAGACATGGCCATATGCAAATCAGTCTGACCCTGTGCCTCATGGGAACAGTCCAGCCCGAACTGCCAAGCCATGTCTTCCCTGGACCGGAAACAAGCATCCTTGGCAGTTCGGGCTGGACTGTTCCCATGAGGCACAGGGTCAGACTGATTTGCATATGGACATGTCTGAACTGGGGTGGTGGAGTGAGCTAAAGAATGATGATGGATTAAACCCAGATCAGTTGACTGGGGGTGAGTGTTTGATTTGCTCTAACGCTCCGTCCATCATCCCCTTTGGTATCGCTTTGGAACACAGAGGCATCATGCATTCCTTCTCAAAGCATCCAGGACACAGTTAGAAAATGTAGGGCTGTCTGATCATGCAAGGGAAGCAGAACATTCCTGCTCCTCTCTCCTGAGTAAGGGAAGTGCCTTTTCCCCCCATCAGCCAATCGTGACCATCCAATTCATGTAGAGAGTTAACACTGGTTGTTGAAAAAAATGGTGTGGGTTGGTAGGCACCTTTCTCTTATGTTTTCCTATGATGACTTCTCACTTTCGTCCTGCAAGGGATCAACATTTACTCCACCACTGAGGACGAACCAAGACAGGTCATTGCTCCCCTCCTCTGGATTTGGCTGGCACCCTCAAAAGCGAGCCCCCCTCTGCTCCAACAGAGCATGTCATTTAATAAGTAACCTCTCTCCTGCTCCGAATACTGCACTCATCCTAAAGATTAATCCTTCTCCAAAGACCATGTCCAAGACAAAATGTCTTCTCATTTCTGTTGTGAAAGGGTACATCACTCATCTCGTTTCTGTCGTGAAAGGGTACATCACACGGACAAGCAATCCCTCCCCTATGCTGGACCTGGATGTCTACTCAAAAGTCCTATGAGTAACATAATGGAGCAATAGTATTTAGTGAGAACGGGTAGGGCTGGGAAGCCGTGGGAAGACTAAATAGGCCAGGTAGTTGTTATCTACTGGCAGAAGCTGTGTTACACTGAAAGGGTCTAGCAGCTAGACAGGTCATCTCTCCCTCACTCAGTCAAAAATACGCAAAAATATCGTCCTTTAGCTCTAAAAGGATACAGTGCCCCTTGAAGTTTCCTCTCTCTACCTCTAAATGGGACTAGAAGCAAGCAATCCATTTTTCCATGCTCCAAGAAAAGCCGCCACCTAAGCAAGGAATCCCATCCATGCGCTAAAAGGGATTGCAAGCCGATAAGCCAACTTGCTTCTATACTGAACAGCACCACAACAAGCCATTCCTACCTTGTTGTGAAAGGGTCCAGCACCACACAAGTCACACGGCCTGGCCAAGGAACAAAGTAGCACATTTTTACTCTACAACACAGTAGACTTTCTCTCTACGTTTTCTAAGAGCTCTCTTGATTCAACCGGTCTCCCCAAGATTTGTAGTATATACCATTATTTGGGAGCGGGTGGGGGTCTTGTATTAAAATGATTCTCTCGCTGTTGTTCAGATGTTTATCTGTTGTCGTTGCTGTTCCTTTTTGAAATACTGGAACCCACAACTGTTCCTCATCATCTCTGACTAAGTGAAACTCTTCCCTTTTTGGGGTGTTGGTCTACCTGACAGCCTTTCTTCTCTGTCCTCTCCGTCTGACATTCTGCATTTCCTTAATTTCATTTCATCACTCCTTCCCTCTGTCTTTTGTGCCTTCTCACTTTTGGTGCTCTCTTTATTTGGCTTCTCTTTTCACATAAACCACCATTTTGTGGCACCTTCGCGCTAGCACAGCACCTCTCATTTTTCTCAAATCCACCTTCTCCCCTTTTTGCTCAATCATTTTGTTTCTTTGTTCCCCAATGTCCTCACCATCTGTTCTTCCACATCATGCTAGCGCTATTTCGTATATTTATAGCTCTACTCTTTCCCTTCACTAGATTTTTATCATCGACTGCTCCTCCAACGTTTTTCCCTCATATCTGCCTCTTTATTCCCCCTATCTCCTGGTATATCTGCCTCAACACCTCTCCTATTAGCCCGTTCTTTCTTCTTTCTTTCCTTCTTCCTTTCTTTCTCTGCTTGTAAAAAAGGCTACCGACGACTTTTAATATTGTTACTATGCCTGTTCTAATTTCAGACAACGACAACAATTACTGTTAGCAGCATGTCATTGTTACTGAGCAACAGACCCAGAAATTGATGAATACATTTATTTATTTTGAAAAAAAATTATTTGTTGTCTTTTGTTCTTCCTGTTGTCTTTGCTTTTCAGATGGGAAACAGTTATATTAACATTTCTGAGGGACTTCAGTTACAATGTGGAAAATTTGAAATGTATCTGTTCTTTGGTTCAGCAGGTGTAGGAGAGGCAAGTTCAAGTTGATCTTGTTCATTCAGAGTCATCTACTTCTTGTTCTTTCATTCTCAAACCTTGTTCTTCAGCAACCCCTAAACACAGGGAAGGAAGAAGATGTGATCACAAGCCTTCCTCCCCATTGCATTAATTTCCTTTGCACATGGTCTTAATTTTACATTTTAGGCAACAAATGAGGCTCACATGAAGCTTTAGCTTAGGACAAACAAGAGGATTAAAACATTAGGAACGCCAAACATATCTTTTCATCCTTTAATCAACAACAAAATGTAGTTTGTCTATTTCTAATGATTCTTACTGATTGAAAACAGACAACATTCATATCACATCACAATTTACATCATACAAGTTTCCAGTTTTAATGCTTTGTCAATAGATTTGTTTTATGTTAAGCTGTTTATAATTTCATATTGATAAACAAGTGCTTATTTGCTTCTTTATTTAAAAAAAAAATGTAGAAAGTTTCAAAATTACACGTATTTTAAAACTATTTACTTTTATGTTTCTTGAATTAAAAGGACCAGGTACTTGATTCTACATGACTACACTGCAAGTCCCTTCTACTGAATCAAATAATCAAATTCTCCGAACCATAGTCTCCTGCAGTGAAACTACAACTGCCCTTAGGGGGTCATTAGGATGGCGGGCGGATCGCCATCCAAACCTGAATTACCCCCTGCCACCCCCAACTTAAAACGCACCACAGGGCGTGTTTGCGCACATGTCACCTGAGGCCCCGCCCCCTCCCTTCACCACTGTGCAAACGCGCCCCGTGGAGCGTTTTAAGTTGGGGGATTAGGTCACCTTGAATCCTGAGGGTCCCTGGGGCCCAACTAGCCCACCAGGTACTTCCAGTAAGCACCACAGGCCTGCGTTGCAACGCCTGTAACAAATTGTGCAGTTGTGTTTAGGTAGTGAAGAGGGTCGTGCTGGGGGTAGTGTTTTAGGGTTTAGGGTAGTGCAGTGGTGTTTGTGTAGTGTAGGGGGTCATGCTGGGGGTAGATTTAGGGTTTAGGGTAGTTCAGTGGTGTTTGGGTAGTATAGGGAGTCGTGCTGGGGGAGTGTTTTAGGGTTTAGGGTAGTGCAGTGGTGTTTGGGTAGTGTAGGGGGTCGTGCTGGGGGTAGTGTTTTAGGGTTTAGGGTAGTGCAGTGGTGTTTGGGTAGTGTAGGGGGTCGTGATGGGGGTAGTGATTTAGGGTAGTGCAGTGGTGTTTGGGTAGTGTAGGGGGTACTGCTGGGGGTAGTGTTTTAGGGTTTAGGGTAGTGCAATGGTGTTTGGGTAGTGTAGGGGTACTGCTGGGGGTAGGGTTTTAGGGTTTAGGGTAGTGCAGTGGTGTTTGGGTAGTGTAGGGGGTACTGCTGGGGGTAGTGTTTTAGGGTTTAGGGTAGTGCAGTGGTGTTTGGGTAGTGTAGGGGTTCGTGCTGGGGGTAGTTTTTTAGGGTTTAGGGTAGTGCAGTGGTGTTTGTGTAGTGTAGGGGGTAGTGTTTTAGGGTTTAGGGTAGTGCAGTGGTGTTTGTGTAGTGTAGGAGGTCGTGTTTTAGGGTTTAGGGTAGTGCAGTGGTCTTTGGGTAGTGTAGGGAGTCGTGCGGGGGTAGTGTTTTAGGGTTTAGGGTAGTGCAGTGGTCTTTGGGTAGTGTAGGGGGTCGTGCGGGGGGTAGTGTTTTAGGGATTAGGGTAGTGCATTGGTGTTTGGGTAGTGTAGGGGTCATGCGGGGGTAGGGTTTTAGGGTTTAGGGCAGTGCAGTGGTGTTTGGGTAGTGTAGGGGGTCATGCTGGGGGAGTATTTTAGGGTTTAGGGCAGTGCAGTGGTGTTCGGGTAGTGTAGGGGTCGTGCTGGGGGAGTGTTTTAGGGTTTAGGGCAGTGCAGTGGTGTTCAGGTAGTGTAGGGGTTGTGCTGGGGGAGTGTTTGAGGGTTTAGGGCAGTGCAGTTGTGTTCGGGTAGTGTAGAGGGTCGTGCTGGGGGTAGTGTTCTAGGGTTTAGGGCAGTGCAGTGGTGTTCGGGCAGTGTAGGGGGTCGTGCTGGGGGTGGTGTTTTAGGGTTTAGGGCAGTGCAGTGGTGTTCGGGCAGTGTAGGGGGTCGTGCTGGGGGTGGTGTTTCAGGGTTTAGGGCAGTGCTGTGGTGTTCGGGCAGTGTAGGGGGTCGTGCAGGGGGTGGTGTTTCAGGGTTTAGGGCAGTGGTGTTCGGGCAGTGTAGGGGGTCGTGCTGGGGGTGGTGTTTCAGGGTTTGGGGCAGTGCAGTGGTGTTCGAGCAGTAAAGGGGGTCGTGCTGGGGGTGGTGTTTCAGGGTTTAGGGCAGTGCAGTGGTGTTCGGGCAGTGTAGGGGCGGTGCAGGGGTGGTGTTTCAGGGTTTAGGGCAGTGCAGTGGTGTTCGGGCAGTGTAGGGGGTGGTGCAGGGGTGGTGTTTCAGGGTTTAGGGCAATGCAGTGGTGTTCGGGCAGTGTAGGGGGTCATGCAGGGGGTGGTGTTTCAGGGTTTAGGGCAGTGCAGTGGTGTTCGGGCAGTGTAGGGGTCCTGCTGGGGCTGGTGTTTCAGGGTTTAGGGCAGTACAGTGGTGTTCGGGCAGTGTAGGGGTCGTGCTGGGGCTGGTGTTTCAGGGTTTAGGGCAGTGCAGTGGTGTTCGGGCAGTGTAGGGGGTTGTGCTGGGGCTGGTGTTTCAGGGTTTAGGGCAGTGCAGTGGTGTTCGGGCAGTGTAGGTGGTGGTGCTGGGGCTGGTGTTTCAGGGTTTAGGGCAGTGCAGTGGTGTTCGGGCAGTGTAGGGGGTCATGCTGGGGCTGGTGTTTCAGGGTTTAGGGCAGTGCAGTGGTGTTCGGGCAGTGTAGGGGTCTTGCTGGGGCTGGTGTTTCAGAGTGTAGGGCAGTGCAGTGGTGTTCGGTCAGTGTAGGGGCTCTTGCTGGTGCTGGTGTTTCAGGGTTTAGGGCAGTGCAGTGGTTTTCTGGCAGTGTAGGGGGTCGTGCTGGGGGTGGTGTTTCAGGGTTTAGGGCAGTGCAGTGGTGTTCGGGCAGTGTAGGGGGTCGTGCTGGGGCTAGTGTTTCAGGGTTTAGGGCAGAGCAATGGTGTTCAGGCAGTGTAGGGGTTGTGCTGGAGTTGGTGTTTCAGGGTTTAGGGCAGTGCAGTGGTGTTTGTGCAGTATAGGGGGTCTTGCTGGGGGTGGTGTTTCAGGGTTTAGGGCAGTGGTGTTCAGGCAGTGTAGTGGGTCTTGCTGGGGGTGATGTTTCAGGGTTTAGGGCAGTGCAGTGGTGTTCGGGCAGTGTAGGGGGACGTGCTGGGGGTGGTGTTTCAGGGTTTAGGGCAGTGCAGTGGTGTTCGGACAGTGTAGGGCGTGGTGCAGGCGGTGGTGTTTCAGGGTTTAGGGCAGTGCAGTGGTGTTTGGGCAGTGTAGGGGGTCGTGGTGGAGGTGGTGTTTCAGGGTTTAGGGCAGTGCAGTTGTATTCGGGCAGTGTAGGGTGTCGTGCTGAGGGGTGGTGTTTCAGGGTTTAGGGCAGTGCAGTGGTGTTCGGGCAGTGTAGGGGGTCGTGCAGGGGTGGTGTTTCAGGGTTTAGGGCAGTGCAGTGGTGTTCGGGCAGTGTAGGGGGTCGTGCTGGGGGTGGTGTTTCAGGGCAGTGCAGTGGTGTTCCGGCAGTGTAGGGGGTCGTGCAGGGGGTGGTGTTTCAGGGTTTAGGGCAGTGCAGTGGTGTTCTGGCAGTGTAGGGTGTCGTGCTGAGGGGTGGAGTTTCAGGGTTTAGGGCAGTGCAGTGGTGTTCGCGCAGTGTAGGGGGTCGTGCAGGGGGTGGTGTTTCAGGGTTTAGGGCAGTGCAGTGGTGTTCGGGCAGTGTAGGGGGTCGTGCTGGGGCTGGTGTTTCAGGGTTTAGGGCAGTGCAGTGGTATTCGGGCAGTGTAGGGGGTCTTGCTGGGGGTGGTGTTTCAGGGTTTAGGGCAGTGGAGTTCGGGCAGTGTAGGGGGTCTTGCTGGGGGTAGTGTTTCAGGGTTTAGGGCAGTGCAGTGGTGTTCGTGCAGTGTAGGGGGTCGTGCTGGGGATGGTGTTTCAGGGTTTAGGGCAGTGCAGTGGTGTTCGTGCAGTGTAGGGGGTCGTGCTGGGGGTGGTGTTTCAGGGTTTAGGGCAGTGCAGTGGTGTTCAGTCAGTGTAGGGGGTCGTGCTGGGGGTGGTGTTTCAGGGTTTAGGACAGTGCAGTGGTGTTCAGGCAGTGTAGGGGGTCGTGCTGAGGCTGGTGTTTCACGGTTTAGGGCAGTGCAGTGGTGTTCGGGCAGTGTAGGGGGTCGTGCTGGGGCTGGTGTTTCAGGGTTTAGGGCAGTGCAGTGGTGTTCGGGCAGTGTAGGCGGTCGTGCTGGGGCTGCTGTTTCAGGGTTTAGGGCAGTGCAGTGGTGGTCGGGCAGTGTAGGGGATCGTGCTGGGGCTGGTGTTTCAGGGTTTAGGGCAGTGCAGTGGTGCTCGGGCAGTGTAGGCGGTCGTGCTGGGGGTGGTGTTTCAGGGTTTAGGGTAGTGCAGTGGTGTTCGGGCAGTGTAGGGGGTCGTGCTGGGGCTGGCGTTTCAAGGTTTAGGGCAGTGCAGTGGTGTTCGGGCAGTGTAGGGGGTCGTGCTGGGGCTGGTGTTTCAGGGTTTTGGACAGAGCAGTGGTGTTCGGGCAGTGTAGGGGGTCGTGCTGGGGGTGGTGTTTCAGGGTTTAGGGCAGTGCAGTGGTGTTCGGGCAGTGTAGGGGGTCGTGCTGGGGGTGGTGTTTCAGGGTTTAGGGCAGTGCAGTGGTGTTCGGGCAGTGTAGGGGGTCGTGCTGGGGGTGGTGTTACAGGGTTTAGGGCAGTGCAGTGGTGTTCGGGCAGTGTAGGGGGTCTTGCTGGGGGTGGTGTTTCAGGGTTTAGGTCAGTGGTGTTCGGGCAGCGTAGGGCGTCTTGCTGGGGGTGATGTTTCAGGGTTTAGGGCAGTGCAGTGGTGTTCGGGCAGTGTAGGGGGTCTTGCTGGGGGTAGTGTTTCAGGGTTTAGGGCAGTGCAGTGGTGTTCGTGCAGTGTAGGGGGTCGTGCTAGGGGTGGTGTTTCAGGGTTGAGGGCAGTGCAGTAGTGTTCAGGCAGTATAGGGGTCGTGCAGGGGTGGTGTTTCAGGGTTTAGGGCAGTGCAGTGGTGTTCGGGCAGTGTAGTGGGTAGTGCTGGGGGTGGTGTTTCAGGGTTTAGGGCAGTGCAGTGGTGTTCGGGCAGTGTAGGGGGTCGTGCAGGGGGTGGTGTTTCAGGGTTTAGGGCAGTGCAGTGGTGTTCGGGCAGTGTAGGGGGTCATGCTGGGGCTAGTGTTTCAGGGTTTAGGGCAGTGCAGTGGTGTTCGGGCAGTGTAGGGTGTCTTGATGGGGGTGGTGTTTCAGGGTTTAGGGCAGTGCAGTGGTATTTGGGCAGTGTAGGGGGTCATGCTGGGGGTGGTGTTTCAGGGTTTAGGGCAGTGCAGTGGTGTTTGGGCAGTGTAGGGTGTCGTGCTGAGGGGTGGTGTTTCAGTGTTTAGGGCAGTGCAGTGGTGTTCGGGCAGTGTAGGGGGTCATGCAGGCGGTGGTGTTTCAGGGTTTAGGGCAGTGCAGTGGTGTTTGGGCAGTGTAGGGGTCGTGCAGGGGGTGGTGTTTCAGGGTTTAGGGCAGTGCAGTGGTGTTCGGCCAGTGTAGGTGGTCTTGCTGGGGGTGGTGTTTCAGGGTTTAGTGCAGTGGTGTTCGGCCAGTGTAGGGAGTCTTGCTGGGGGTGGTGTTTCAGGGTTTAGGGCAGTGCAGTGGTGTTCGGGCAGTGTAGGGGGTCTTGCTGGGGCTGGTGTTTCAGGGTTTAGGGCAGTGCAGTGGTGTTCGGGCAGTGTAGGGGGTCGTGCTGTGGGTGGTGTTTCAGGGTTTAGGGCAGTGCAGTGGTGTTTGGGCAGTGTAGGGGGTCATGCTGGGGGTGGTGTTTCAGGGTTTAGGGCAGTGCAGTGGTGTTCGGGCAGTGTAGGGTGTCGTGCTGAGGGGTGGTGTTTCAGGGTTTAGGGCAGTGCAGTGGTGTTTGGGCAGTGTAGGGGGTCGTGCAGGGGGTGGTGTTTCAGGGTTTAGGGCAGTGCAGTGGTGTTTGGGCAGTGTAGGGGGTCGTGCAGGGGTGGTGTTTCAGGGTTTAGGGCAGTGCAGTGGTGTTCGGCCATTGTAGGTGGTCTTTCTGGGGGTGGTGTTTCAGGGTTTAGTGCAGTGGTGTTCGGGCAGTGTAGGGGGTCTTGCTGGGGGTGGTGTTTCAGGGTTTAGGGCAGTGCAGTGGTGTTCAGGCACTGTAGGGGGTCTTGCTGGGGCTGGTGATTCAGGGTTTAGGGCAGTGCAGTGATGTTCGGGCAGTGTAGGGGGTCGTGCTGGGGCTGGTGTTTGAGGGTTTAGGGCAGTGCAGTGATGTTCGGGCAGTGTAGGGGGTCCTGCTGGGGCTGGTGTTTCAGGGTTTAGGGCAGTGCAGTGGTTTTCGGGCAGTGTAGGCGGTCGTGCTGGGGCTGGTGTTTTAGGGTTTAGGGCAGTGCAGTGGTGTTCGGGCAGTGTACGGGGTTGTGCTGGGGCTGGTGTTTCAGGGTTTAGGGCAGTGCAGTGGTGTTCGGGCAGTGTAGGGGGTCGTGCTGGGGGTGGTGTTTCAGGGTTTAGGGCAGTGCAGTGGTGTTCGGGCAGTGTAGGGGGTCGTGCTGGGGCTGGTGTTTCAGGGTTTAGGGCAGTGCAGTGGTGTTCGGTCAGTGTAGGGGGTCGTGCTGGGGCTGGTGTTTCAGGGTTTTGGGCAGAGCAGTGGTGTTCGGGCAGTGTAGGGGGTCGTGCTGGGGTGGTGTTTCAGTGTTTAGGGCAGTGGTGTTCGGGCAGTGTAGGGGGTCTTGCTGGGGGTGATGTTTCAGGGTTTAGGGCAGTGCAGTGGTGTTCGGGCAGTGTAGGGGGTCTTGCTGGGGATAGTGTTTCAGGGTTTAGGGCAGTGCAGTGGTGTTTGTGCAGTGTAGGGGGTCGTGCTGGGGTGGTGTTTCATGGTTTAGGGCAGTGCAGTAGTGTTCAGGCAGTGTAGGGGGTCGTGCAGGGGGGTGGTGTTTCAGGGTTTAGGGCAGTGCAGTGGTGTTCGGGCAGTGTAGGGGGTAGTGCTGGGGGTGGTGTTTCAGGGTTTAGGGCAGTGCAGTGGTGTTCGGGCAGTGTAGGGGGTCGTGCAGGGGGTGGTGTTTCAGGGTTTAGGGCAGTGCAGTGGTGTTCGGGCAGTGTAGGGGGTCGTGCTGGGGCTGGTGTTTCAGGGTTTAAGGCAGTGCAGTGGTGTTCGGGCAGTGTAGGGGGTCTTACTGGGGGTGGTGTTTCAGGGTTTAGGGCAGTGGTGTTCGGGCAGTGTAGGGGGTCTTGCTGGGGGTGATGTTTCAGGGTTTAGGGCAGTGCAGTGATGTTCGGGCAGTGTATGGGGTCTTGCTGTGGGTATTGTTTCAGGGTTTAGGGCAGTGCAGTGGTGTTCGTGCAGTGTAGGGGGTCGTGCTGGGGATGGTGTTTCAGGGTTTAGGGCAGTGCAGTAGTGTTCGGGCAGTGTAGGGGGTCGTGCAGGGGGTGGTGTTTCAGGGTTTAGGGCAGTGCAGTGGTGTTCGGGCAGTGTAGGGGGTCGTGCTGGGGTGGTGTTTCAGGGTTTAGGGCAGTGGTGTTCAGTCAGTGTAGGGGGTCGTGCTGGGGGTGGTGTTTCAGGGTTTAGGGCAGTGCAGTGGTGTTCAGGCAGTGTAGGGGGTCGTGCTGAGGCTGGTGTTTCACGGTTTAGGGCAGTGCAGTGGTGTTCGGGCAGTGTAGGGGGTCGTGCTGGGGCTGGTGTTTCAGGGTTTAGGGCAGTGCAGTGGTGTTCGGGCAGTGTAGGCGGTTGTGCTGGGGCTGCTGTTTCAGGGTTTAGGGCAGTGCAGTGGTGGTCGGGCAGTGTAGGGGATCGTGCTGGGGCTGGTGTTTCAGGGTTTAGGGCAGTGCAGTGGTGCTCGGGCAGTGTAGGCGGTCGTGCTGGGGGTGGTGTTTCAGGGTTTAGGGTAGTGCAGTGGTGTTCGGGCAGTGTAGGGGGTCGTGCTGGGGCTGGTGTTTCAAGGTTTAGGGCAGTGCAGTGGTGTTCGGGCAGTGTAGGGGGTCGTGCTGGGGCTGGTGTTTCAGGGTTTTGGACAGAGCAGTGGTGTTCGGGCAGTGTAGGGGGTCGTGCTGGGGGTGGTGTTTCAGGGTTTAGGGCAGTGCAGTGGTGTTCGGGCAGTGTAGGGGGTCGTGCTGGGGGTGGTGTTTCAGGGTTTAGGGCAGTGGTGTTCGGGCAGTGTAGGGGGTCTTGCTGGGGGTGATGTTTCAGGGTTTAGGGCAGTGCAGTGGTGTTCAGGCAGTGTAGGGGGTCTTGCTGGGGGTAGTGTTTCAGGGTTTAGGGCAGTGCAGTGGTGTTCGGGCAGTGTAGGGGGTCGTGCTCGGGGGTGGTGTTTCAGGGTTTAGGGCAGTGCAGTGGTGTTCGGGCAGTGTAGGGGTCGTGCTCGGGGGTGGTGTTTCAGGGTTTAGGGCAGTGCAGTGGTGTTCGGGCAGTGTAGGGGTCGTGCAGGGGCAGGTGTTTCAGGGTTTAGGGCAGTGCAGTGGTGTTCGGGCAGTGTTAGGGGGTCGTGCTGGGGGTAGTGTTTTAGGGTTTAGGGTAGTGCAGTGGTGCTTGTGTAGTGTAGGGGGTCGTGCTGGGGTAGTGTTTTAGGGTTTAGGGTAGTGCAGTGGTGTTTGTGTAGTGTAGGGGGTCATGTTTTAGGGTAATGCAGTGGTGTTTGGGTAGTGTAGGGGGTCGTGCTGGGGGTAGTGTTTTAGGATTTAGGTTAGTGCAGTGGTGTTTGGGTAGTGTAGGGGGTCGTGCTGGGGGTAGTGTTTTAGGGTTTAGGGTAGTGCAGTGGTGTTTGTGTAGTGTAGGAGGTCGTGCTGGGGGTAGTGTTTTAGGGTTTAGGGTAGTGCAGTGGTGCTTGTGTAGTGTAGGGGGTCGTGCTGGGGGTAGTGTTTTAGGGTTTAGGGTAGTGCAGTGGTGTTTGTGTAGTGTAGGGGGTCATGTTTTAGGGTAGTGCAGTGGTGTTTGGGTAGTGTAGGGGGTCGTGCTGGGGGTAGTGTTTTAGGATTTAGGTTAGTGCAGTGGTGTTTGGGTAGTGTAGGGGGTCGTGCTGGGGGTAGTGTTTTAGGGTTTAGGGTAGTGCAGTGGTGTTTGTGTAGTGTAGGGGGTCATGCTGGGGGTAGTGTTTTAGGGTTTAGGGTAGTGCAGTGGTGTTTTTGTAGTTTAGGGGGGTCATGTTTTAAGATGCAACGCTCCAATACCTGACCAGTCTGCACTACATAAAACTGCAAAAAAACTAAAAATAAAAAGTGTTTTGCACACTTTTGTCATTGGGCTATATGTGGGCTACATCTGGGTAATATTTGTGCTACATTTGGGCTCTTTTTTCACTGGTGGCCATCTTGGAAGACTTCTTTGTTATGAAGTTTCCTAATTTCCTCATTTACTGCAGTCTCCTCAGTAGGAAATGCTTTCAGTTTTTTACTTTGATTCCATCAAGAAGGCATTCAGATGTGTCTCACATTTGCCATAAATTCAGAATGTTAGCACTCTAGTTGCTCATTAGATCACTGTAGTAAAGCTACTGCTCACCAGGGAGTTAACTGGAAGTCTGCTGCTGGTATTGAAAGTGATTGTTTCAGTCTGCATGTCAGAATTTTCTAATAAAATAGAAGAGGATTTGAGATCTCACTTAAAACATGCCCTAATTTTTCTTTCTGCAGCACTAACCATAATTTCTATTTCAAAAAGAACCCCTCATTTTTTTCCTTTTAAATTAAATGTTTTAAGTGTTACCGGTTTATTCCAATCAAGATGGCTTCAGGTGTGCCATACTTTTGTCATAAGTAAGGCTGTTAGCGCTCTAGTTGTTCTTTAGAACACTCTGGGAAGCTGCAGTAGAACACAAAGGCATCAACTGGCAGGCTGCTCCTGTTGAAATATAACAGGAAGATATTTGAGATCACACTTGAAACATGTCCTAATTTTTCTTTCTACAGCACTAACCATAATTTCTATGACAAAATGAACCCCATCATTTTGTTCCTTTTTAAATTAAATGTTTTAAGTGTTACCAGTTTATTCCAATCAAGATGGCTTCAGGTGCGCCATACTTTTGTCATAAGTAAGGCTGTTAGCACTCTAGTTGTTCTTTAGAACACTCTGGGAAGCTGCAGTAGAACACAAAGGAATCAACTGACAGTCTCTGCCATTGTTGGATGTACATGTTTTACTGAGAATGTCAGACTTCACTCTCACATGACTGAGAAAGATAATGTGAATTTACAGAAAATATGCTCTCATTTTAGCTTCTGGAGCACCTTCCAAAACTGTATGGGACAAGCATGTGAAAATAGTTTTCTCTCAAACATGATTCATGATATCCCAGCAGAAGGTTTTTCACAGGGTAAAATCACCTTAGAACACACCACAATTCCTGAAATTTGTATGGTACCATCAACAAATGAATTCTAATGTAACTAAAGTCTGTTATCACCCTTTATAGTTCTCCTTTTGGTAACCCTCAAAATCTTTGATTCACTACAATGCATTTCAATGGGGTACTATCATTTATATTGGTCCCAAGATGGCTGCCAGCAATTCCAGGATGAAGTGCTGACAGCCAATCAGATCTCACGATGACATGTGTGGTTAGGCTCCGCCCAGATATATATGTGATTTTACATTTGATTTTCTCAGGAACTACTGAACGGATTTACACCATTTAAGCAAAAGGCACAACACTGAACCAAGGGCTACCTCTTTGCCAAATTTGGTGTAATTCCGTTCAGCAGTTCGGGCTGTAGCTGTGACTAAAGGTTCCTATGGAAAAATGAATGGGGAAAACACGTTTTGGGACCCCCCTTTTTTCTCGGCCCCGCTTGACGAATCACCCCGAGACTTTCAGGATAGGAGCGGACCAGAGCGCCCCAACAAGTTGGAAACTTTCGCGAAGATTCGTCAACCGGCGCCAACGTTATTTCAAATAGAATGTTGCGGATTTCCTATGGAAAATAGGTCTTAACTATAACTATCTACTGGCGACCGCCAGTAGATAATATATATATATATAGAGAGAGAGAGTTTAAAGTAGTAAATCTTAAATATTTTAATTCTTTAGATTAATAGAATGTAAATTAAATACATTTCACTAAACTTTAATCTATATATAAATATATACATATAAAAACAAACATATCCGTATGTATGTATATATATAAATATATATATATATGCTAAAAAGAAGCAGGTAGTTCCCAAGTTTAGGTGGAGAGCACCTCCTGTATAGAGCACCCTACAACACCGGCGACACTCTGAAGTTGCTCACCTCCAATGTCTGCTTTTCTATCAAAGTTTTTAAGCATAGTATTAGTACAGTGCTATCCATGCCGAGATGGGAAGGGCAAATTCTTTTGCCATTTCGACAGCAAAGTCTTTAAGCATCGGATTAGCACAGTGCTATCCATGCCAAGCTGTAAAATGACAAAAGCCTTTTACCACTCCAGGCACAGTATTACAGCTTTGGATTGATAAAGTACCATCCAAGCCAACAAGAAATGAATAAAAGCAACCCCTGACCCTGAAGATTTAAAAATGTAAAACAATGAACAAAAAATAATAAAAGATAATATTTAACCAATCTTAGGAACATGAAGATGGCCGCCGGACGGGAAGGAGCTCTAGGAAGGAGCTCCCGAGGCTGGAGATTGCTCTAACGAGATAAAATCCCTGTTTAGCCCCGAATCCCAAATTCTTGCCCACCGAGCCACTCCCTAACCGTTAGCCCCCACCAATGAGCATTTTTACCAGAAGACTCACCTCATCTGAGGTGTTCCGCTATCAGCTCGTCGCTCGTCCACGTTCGCACCGGTTGTAGACACCACTTCGTCAAGGTAAGGTGGGATCGGATGGCCCTGCCGATCGACTGAAGGGACACCGGGCCATCTGGAACAGTCCGACTGAACTAGACTTGTAGCCCGGTCGGCCCCTCCACCCCCCGCTGCCGAGACACGACGCGACTCCCTCTGTCTGCTTCTGCCGATGTCCCAACATCCTCCTGAGTGACAGCACAGCTGCGGAGTTATCCATGCAGGAGCCGCGACAGGTCTCCTGATGAAAGACATTCGGGAGCAGCCTGGCGTCCGCGCCTGAAGCAAGGGAGCGATGGGACCACCAAGGAAGATCTTGCGGTGAGACCGCTTCCATCCTCCTCGTGCAGGGGCGAGCAGCCTGGAGGCCGTGCATGCAACATTGGAGCCGCAGAGCCTCACATGAAGGCTTTAGGTTGAACCGCCCTCCCTCCTCCTCCTGAGACCTGGTCAGCAGCACTGGAGCCGCAGAGCCTCTTGTGAAGGCTTTATGTTGATCCGCCCTCCCTTCTCCTCTTGAGACCCGGTTAGCTCGAGGTCTTGTCGCCCTCCTCCAGGTCCTATGCACCTTCCCCCGCTGTAGGGGAGCAGCGCTTCATCATCTATTGAGACTGGCGTTACTGCTGGGTGCCACCTGACGAAAGGGGATCGCAGTTTTGTTATGTATTAGCGGAAAAGTGATCCCTGAGGGCCATTTTCCCAACGCCCATTCCACATCGAGCTGCCCGGAGTACAAAATGGCTGAGACCTTAAAAAGTAAAAGAGGACTACTCACCTAGAAATCGAAAAGCCAACAAGGCACCCTCTGCTGCTGCCTACAAAGTGGCAGCCATATTGTAACTGCTATTCACATAGAAGTACGTCTGGCTATGTGTGAAGTGAGGAGAACAAAGAATGAATGAGGAGCGGGTGCTATATGGAAGGAAAGGGTGGGGAGAAATTCCCTCAGGACAAGAAACCTCACTCACCGTTAGGTGACATGCTTCATCATATGGGTTCCCTCCTCACATCCGTAGTGTGGGCTACAACTCCCCGAGGGGAGGAGCAGAGGTGTTTTCTCAGAAGATGAGCATTTGAGTGCAGGTGAATGAGGGGCAGAGTGCAAATAGAGTGATAAAGAGTGGTTTAAAATGTCTACCTGAGTCCACTGAAAGTTTATTTGGTGGTCACAGTGACATTGTTAAAAATGCAAGAGGATTAGGGATTCAACAGATATACCCTAGTTGTAAGGTCAACATGTTTCTGCCAACAGGCATTCGTCAGGACCTATATTACCAGTCACTCTGCAAATGTGATGAAGTGCAAAAAGGAAAATAATACAAGCCACCACTGGAACTGCAACCCAACCTACTGCTGTACTTGGCCCAACTGACTATTAAGTGAAGCATTCCTTAAGATCCCTCTTAAAAATTGATCTCTATCAATTCTTCCGTAGGATTTGTAAAGAGGTCTTTCCACCCAGAACAAGGAAAACTACTTGGGCGCCCACTGCTTGTGACTACAAAGTGAAAGCCAGTTTGAAATGACACCCAACCAACTGATGTAACTGGCTTAAATGATTCATTTTAGTAGCTCTCCATAAGAAGTTTCACACAAGAAAAGGTCAACTAAAAGGTCGCCCATGGTACGCTTCCTACAAAGTAGACATGTAGGAATGACATTCTACCAACCGATGTAATTGGCCCAACTGATTATTTTTGGACGCTCCCCATAAGGTTTTTACTAAGCAGCTTTCTGTCTTCCTGTCTACCGTCTTAATCTACCCTACACATTTAATGCTTTGCCTTCCGATGTCCATCCCCTTAGGCACTTAACTTAAGGTCAGAGTAGTTACAGAGTCTTCTCTTCAGTCATGGCGGTAGTAACTATGAAACTAACAGGAAGTAACTCCTACTCTCTCCTATATCCCTCCAACCTCTCTAGAAATGCTACCAAAACATTCAAACACAACCTTCTTAGAAAAAACCCTGATACTCTGTTCCTTGACCCCTCCTTCAACATAAATAAAGGTGCAATTATTAATGACCTAATATTTTTCACTAGAAAAATGGCTAAATGGCGCACTACCTTTTCTAAGCTATTAATCATCCAGGATAAGAAAAACATTCCATATGGTACCAAGATTCTGACAGCACCCTCACAAAACCTTAGAGCAAATCTGAACATAACCTCCTACAAAAATGGCACTGTTCTAATCCAAGCTGCCAATAAGGATTTAGAACAATTCGACAAATATTTTGCCACACTAAAAGCTCGCATCTACAACTATTCCCATCATACACACCATATCGGGGATATTTCACACACCAACACACAACCCATTGACCACTGGGATCAGACAGATTCCACTATCTCTCCAGATTCGCAGCAACCCACACCCTTGACTAGAACCCCCGAAAGAAGCAACAGCAACTCACCACCCTTAGAACACAACTCGCGACCCTCTTCAAATCCTTACATTGCTCCTAGCCACATCTCCAGAGCCGGCTCTCTCCCCTTAACCCTTCTTTGACCTCCCATGGAGCACACAGCAATGAGGTCCTAATAGCAAATCATAAAAAAACCTTCACCCTGCTCAACTCCACTCATCCCGGACCACCAATATCCCTACCACACAAACCTTTCGTACTTCGGACACAGTTGCCGAACCTCCTAGCAATCCTAACCCCAGCCTTCCTTGCACTCCGCTCCATCCATCTCCCTCGTACCGAGTTGAACTAGATACTCTCAGAACCCAAACGGACATGACATACCGGAACCTGCAAAACGTTATCTCAGAAATCAAGAATTTCTTACACCTCTCAGAAAATTCTCTCTAAAAAATTGATCATTTTCAAAAATCATTAGCCTCAGCCAACAGCAAACTAAATACTATTCCGTTTTCTTTGTCAGACCGGCAATACCGTACACGCAAACACCATAACTACTTAACTGACCCTGAAATCCAAACCTTACTACTATCTTACGAGGCAACTCCATGTCCCCTCGCCAATAAGGATGAATTCACAATTTGTCCAGACCCCATCAATTCAAATAGAACTTCACAGTCGAATAACAGAAAGATAAACCCTAATAACCTACAAAGAGTAACCTTAACCCCCGAAAATCATGACCTTACTCTGGGAAACGCGTCAAATCAGATTTCCTACCTCCTACTCAACTGCCGCTCAGCAATGAAACATGCCTCTGACATCGCTGACCTCATCCTGAACCGAAAAGTGGACGCAACCATCCTAACGGAATCATGGCTCTCGGAATCATCTTCCCCATGCCTACACCTTCTTGTCCCACCTAACTACAACATTATGAGACTAGACAAGCCACACAAAACGGGCGGAGGCATCGCTTGTATACATCGATCCAACATCCCTATCTTGAAGTTTCACTCCGACCCCCTTGAATTTTGTGAAAACCTCGGGCTCTCCATAAAATTCTCAGATAATCATCCCTGCAAACTACATATATTTTACCAAACCCCAGGTAAAAACGCCTTATTCATAGACCAACTAATGGAAATCATTACAACAAAATCAACCCCTCACTCCAATGACGTATTCCTAGGGAACTTCCATATTCACTGGGAAGACCCTTTTGATAAGTAGGTCAATGCTTTCAAAATCTTCCTAGCAGACCAATCCCTGATCCAAGCCTGCTCACTACCAACTCACTACAAAGGTGCTGCACTTGACTGGATCATCTCCAAAGAAAATGTGGTTGAATCTATCTCGATCGTCCCATGCTATTGGTCAGACCACCATATTATTACTTTCCAAATACCCGCCACAAAAAGGAAACCTTCCTCACAACAAATCAAACCCAAACATTGGGTAAGAGACATGAAAAACCTTAACGGGGACAATCTAGCAACCTATTGCGAGAAAGAACTTCTTCCTCCTATCTCTGTACTGGGGTGAATGTATGACATTGTTCTGCATTCTGTCCATCAACTGTTGTTTTTGCATTTGTCACCCCGAGTGGGACGGGTATGCCCAGACGTGGGTCCCGTGCTCTCCATGCCACTGGAATCAAGCTATCCTGGCTGAAGAGGGTTGAAACCCCGAAACCGGTCCTAGGATGCTTGTTTCCAGTCCAGGGAGGACCTGGCTTGGCAGTTCGGGCTGGACTGTTCCCATGAGGCACAGGGTCAAGACTGATTTGCATATGGCTGGGTTCAAACTGGAATGGCATGGTGAGCAAAAAACGATGGATTTAGGCCCAGATCTCTGTACTGGGGTGAATGTATGACATTGTTCTGCATTCTGTCCATCAACTGTTGTTTTTGCATTTGTCACCCCGAGTGGGACGGGTATGCCCAGACGTGGGTCCCGTGCTCTCCATGCCACTGGAATCAAGCTATCCTGGCTGAAGAGGGGTGAAACCCCGAAACCGGTCCTAGGATGCTTGTTTCCAGTCCAGGGAGGACCTGGCTTGGCAGTTCGGGCTGGACTGTTCCCATGAGGCACAGGGTCAAGACTGATTTGCATATGGCTGGGTTCAAACTGGAATGGCATGGTGAGCAAAAAACGATGGATTTAGGCCCAGATCTCTGTACTGGGGTGAATGTATGACATTGTTCTGCATTCTGTCCATCAACTGTTGTTTTTGCATTTGTCACCCGAGTGGGACGGGTATGCCCAGACGTGGGTCCCGTGCTCTCCATGCCACTGGAATCAAGCTATCCTGGCTGAAGAGGGGTGAAACCCGAAACCGGTCCTAGGATGCTTGTTTCCAGTCCAGGGAGGGCCTGGATTGGCAGTTCGGGCTGGACTGTTCCCATGAGGCACAGGGTCAAGACTGATTTGCATATGGCTGGGTTCAAACTGGAATGGCGAGCAAAAAAACGATGGATTTAGGCCCAGATCTCTGTACTGAGGTGAATGTATGACATTGTTCTGCATTCTGTCCATCAACTGTTGTTTTTGCATTTGTCACCCGAGTGGGACGGGTATGCCCAGACGTGGGTCCCGTGCTCTCCATGCCACTGGAATCAAGCTATCCTGGCTGAAGAGGGGTGAAACCCCGAAACCGGTCCTAGGATGCTTGTTTCCAGTCCAGGGAGGACCTGGCTTGGCAGTTCGGGCTGGACTGTTCCCATGAGGCACAGGGTCAAGACTGATTTGCATATGGCTGGGTTCAAACTGGAATGGCATGGTGAGCAAAAAACGATGGATTTAGGCCCAGATCTCTGTACTGGGGTGAATGTATGACATTGTTCTGCATTCTGTCCATCAACTGTTGTTTTTGCATTTGTCACCCCGAGTGGGACGGGTATGCCCAGACGTGGGTCCCGTGCTCTCCATGCCACTGGAATCAAGCTATCCTGGCTGAAGAGGGGTGAAACCCCGAAACCGGTCCTAGGATGCTTGTTTCCAGTCCAGGGAGGACCTGGATTGGCAGTTCGGGCTGGACTGTTCCCATGAGGCACAGGGTCAAGACTGATTTGCATATGGCTGGGTTCAAACGGGAATGGCATGGTGAGCAAAAAAACGATGGATTTAGGCCCAGATCTCTGTACTGGGGTGAATGTATGACATTGTTCTGCATTCTGTCCATCAACTGTTGTTTTTGCTTCTTCCTCCTAATAACATGTCCGACGTCAATGAACTCACGGATCACTACAACTCCACGATGACCAAATAAATTGCCCACTTAGCTCCAACAAAACTCAAAAGAATACCGGACAAAGACAAAAACCCTGTGGTTCAACTGAGCCCCTAATGAAGAAAGACGTAAACTGAGACTAACTGAACAGAAATGGAGACAACATCCCTCTTCCCCTCAACTCAAACTGTTGAGAAAGTCTAGAAACTCCTATAACAAAAGTATTCTAAAATCTAAAAAAGACTTCTTTAGATCGGAAATTGACAACGCCAAAAACAGACTGAAGAAACTCTTCGCAATATTAAACAGCAATCGAACAAATTGGCCAAAACTGCGCTCCTGACTTCAAAATCGCATCTAAGTAGTGAAGAATTTTCTTCCTTCTTCACAGATAAAGCCAACTCCTTAGAGAATGAGCTCACGATGGCCGCAAACAACTCAGCAACCCTAAAGAACTCTCTAGCTGATTGTTTAATCCAACCTTGTATGCCAATGCCCAAAAATAAAGCTCAATGGTCAACCTTCAAACTTTACGATCACAGAGATATTATAAAAACCTTATTGACTATCAAACCTAACAACCACTTCAATGACCCTCTCCCTTCAAAATGATTGTCTCCTATTTACCGTGTCATCACTCCTCTCAGGGCCAAAATCATCAATGCATCGCTTTTGCAAGGTTCCATCCCGGATTGCCTAACAATTGGTCAAGTCACCCCCATCCTAAAAAAACCTACAGAAAACCCCTCGGACTCTAATAACTTCCGATCAATAACCAACATTCCCATGTTAGCCAAGGTTTTGGAAAAATGTGTTCAACAACAACTAGGCCAATGCATCTCAGATTTCAAGCTACTGGACGTCTGCCAATCAGGATTCAGACCTGGGCACAGCACCAAAACAGCAATTCTACATATAGTGGACGACGCCCTACTCGCTCTCGACCGTAATGAAACTTGTCTACTAGTGCTGCTCGACCTCTCGTCCGCTTTCGATACTGTTAACCACGGCAAAATACTGGAGAGACTAGAAAACAAGATGTGTATGGGCACAGTCATTCAATGGTTCAAATCCTTCTTAGAAAACAGAACACAAAGGTTTATGGTGAATCAAAATCTATCACCTCCATCCCCAGATCCATCAGAGTACCACAAGGCTCTACTCTATCCCCTGTGCTATTTAACCTCTATATCGAACCCCTAACTTAATTACTGCAGCAGGCGAATATCTCCTTCCACACGTACGTGGATGACACACAGTTGTATATCAAGATCACATCCCCTGAAGAGATCAAGATGATGAACCAAGCCTTAGAAAAGACCATCCAATGGCTAACTATCAATTACCTTAAGGTAAATTCGCAAAAAACGGAATTCCTTCTAATCTGTCCCCCAAAAAACTCTTTGGTGATAAAGGATTGGACCAAGCTGACCACTGCACTAAATTGTAACCTGATCCTAGTGGACTCTACCAAATCGCTTGGAATTACGCTGGATAAGAACCTAAATATGCAAACGCACATTAACATGATGGCTAAAAATGCCCGCTTTCACCTCAGCTGTCTCAGAAAAATGAAACCGCTCATCGAAAATCTAGACCTCAAAACTGCCATTCAGGCATTAGTCATCTCGAGGATGGAATACGGATGTACAACTCTATCTGGTCTTCCCAAGATCTCAACAGCCCCTGTAAAAGCCTGTCTCAACGCAGCCGCAAGACTCTTAACAGGATCCCGAATATTTGACCACATCACGCCACACCTGAAGGCGCTCTCAACTGCTGCCTTACGAAGTGAGAATACAACTAAAGATGGCCTGCATCACACATAAAGCATTACACCACAAAACTCCCTGGTATCTAGCCCAGAAACTTATGATATCTGGAGGAAGCAGACTTTCTAGGAGCTCCGGCAATCTCCTCCTGAAACCTTCATTCTTCAGCAAGAAAAAAACATATGATAGAGCATTCTCTGGAGCTGCACCAAGAATCTGGAACTCACTCCCTCCGAGTATCAGAAGAATCTCTTCAACTACAGTATTTAAAAAGGAAGCTAAGTCTTTTCTGATGAGAAAATTCCTCCCTTAAATCTTCAGCATTCCGTACTCACCTTGGCTCTATAAACTCCAACAGATAACCTTTCGACTTGCTCTTCTCGTGGAGTGACTCTCCCGATTTTGGCTATCACAAGATCCGACTCCGGGAGGGAGCTCTACTTTTGATAACATTTCTGCTTACTATGAACCTATCCGCTATACTAAACTTGTCCCTCTGATACCTTGTTCAGGACAGCCTCTCTAAATATGATTTGTTTGTACTTAAACATGTCCTAATGCACTGACCTTAACAACCTATTTTTCTTAGTATATTTTAGTATATTTTTATCGAATGAACTTTTATCCACCCATCATATATGCCAGTTATCTTTCTGTAGGACTCTACTAAAACTGTCTAGAATTCTTTGCTCTGTACTGTGAAGCACTCTGATACCCTGTTTAGGGTCTTGTTCGTGCTATAGAAAACACAAAAAATAAATAAATAGGAAACGTATTAGAGTCTGAGAAAAAAAACATATATTATTCCCACTCCAGTTTATGCAACAGTAGTGAAACTGTGGATCTTCAGAGGGAGTTACATTTACTATTCCCACTCCAAACAGCACAACAGTAGGGAAAGGGTTGGACTTCAGAGGGGTTAGATTTACTATTCCTACCCCAAACAGAATGTAGGGAATGTGTTGGACTTCACAGTGGTAACATTTACTAATCCCACTCCAGTCTGTGCAACAGTAAGAAAAGCCCTAGAATTCGGAGGGGTAACATTTACCATTCTCACTCCAGTCTGTGCAACAATAGTGAAAGTGTTGGACTTCGGAGAAGTTAGATTTACTGTTCCTACTCAAAATAATGTAATAGTAGGAAAGCTGTTGGAGTTCGGAGGGGTAAAATGTAATATTCCCACTCCAGTCTGTGCAACAATAGGCAAAGAATTGGACTTCAGAGGGGTAATATTTACTGTTCCACTCCATTCTAAGCAACAGTAGGGAAAGCACTTCACTTGAAACATACTATATATTTGAATAAACCTATTGATACAGAAAATAATTAAAATCTTAATGTAAACATTCTTATCATAAATATATATATATTATTAAATAAAAAAACAATTTACATAAATAATGAACAATGCAATAATTAATTATCAATTTAAATATATTTCAATATAACTATATAAGTATAGCTCAATTTACACATTTGATAATCAACTAAATACTGAATTAACAATTAATTATTAATTAATTCTTACTTAAATAACTTCCCACACTATACCCCTACAAACCCAGCAGCTCGCACCTAAAATATAACTAAACTGTACAATTAATACACAATTTGTATAATTAATGATAAATAATTAATACATTTAAAATTTATTGTTAATTCATTATTACTTAATTAACGTCCCACCCTATACCCATACAAACCTAGTAGTCTGCACCTAAAATATAACTAAGGGGCCCATTACGATACCCGGCGTAAATAAATCCGCCAGGCATGGAAGCGGCAAAAATCCGCCCGCACACACCGTCTGAACACCGACCACGCCATTACGATTACACAAACCGAAAACCGCCATCGGCGGAAAAATCACACAAAATACCGCCCGCCATCGTCCGAGTCTGAGTCAAACCGCCCGCCACGGACGGAAACACGCACGACAACACAAAACCGCCCGCCCACACGGCCGACACACCGCACGTGAAATTACGATCGCACCGCCATGAGCGCGGAAAAACCACAAATATACCGCCCGCCAGCGCAAACAACGCCGATGAGAATCGACACGGCAGAAGCCATGGCGCCAACGTACCTGCACAGAAACCATCCGCACACAAAACCAATAGCACACAACATGGCCAACAAGTCCACACAGCAAGGCACGCACAAATACACAAGCACAGTACACATCCCGAAAACACCCCCCGGACAAACAAAAAATACAAAGGCCAGAACCCCAGACACAACACACCTGAAAACAACAGACCATGAGGACACACCCACATAGGTGAGTACAAAAGCAGCACTCCCACAGACCACAACCCCTTGCTACATTGCAAACCAGAGAGGAGAGGAGAGGACACAGTGACACAGCAAGGACAGCAGCACACCACAGAAACGCACACATCACAACCACCACCACCACCACCAAACACCGGCACCACAAACCCCTGCACATTACACAACACACACCGCACCAGCACCACAAACACCATGGCACCACAAAGGATGCCCAAGTTCACGCCCATGGAGCTGACGGTCATGGTCGACGAGATCATCAAGGTGTACCCACAAATCTATGGGAACATGGTCCAGCACACACCACTAGCCACCAGAAACAGAATGTGGAACCGGATCGTAGACCAGGTCAATGCAGTCGGGACCCTGCCCAGAAACAGAGTCGAGATTAACAAACGTTGGAATGACGTAAAGAGCCTGGTCAAGAAGAAGGAGGGCAAAAACAGAGAGCTGGCTGCCGTCACTGGCGGAGGGAATCCCGCGCTCTTTAAGACCTTCAAAGCGTGGGAGGAGAAGGTGCGAGTCGTAATCCATCCGGAGATCCTCGCCGGATTAGCAGGGGGAGTGGAGGCTGGTAAGTACAAACTAATGTATACCAGCACACCGCTATGTACTCACATGCACTACCACCATGCCACAGCTCCCAGGGACAAACACCCCCATGTCCAGCACACAATACACAACACATCACACACACATGCAACAGACACCACCACACACAGCCCAAACGAACAACTGTAAGATGCGTGGGGACATGTGTACACTAAGCCAGCCACGTAACCACCAACAGGTCCCCAAATATGCCAGAAGCGCCACAACGAGCACCCACCACACCCATGTGTCCGCCACAGCTGCACTAACCGACAAGTAACAGGTAAGTGGCAGGAACACAAAGTGCAGTGGGTGGGACGGTGGACAGCCCAAGTACAACACACACCAGGCCCCAGTCCCACAGCACAGCAAGGAGGAGCATCCCCCACACCCCACAGCCACGTGTCAGCCACCGCAGTGCACAACGACAGCCGAAAGGCAGACATCACGGTCCACAGCAATCGGTGTCAGTGGGTGTACAGCCACCCCCACGACCCACAACACCCCCCACCCCCACAGACCTGCAACATGGAGCACCCCCCGCTTAGAGCCATGTGGCATCCAGTACAGTGCACGCACGAACAACTTGCAGGTGGGAAACTGGACAGGGCTGGATTACTGGAGGCATGAGGACCATAACACCACCAACACATGGGACATGTCACGTAGCAGACGAACACGCAGCACCGCCCACCGTCACGAACAAGTGAACAATGTGCACACGGACATGAACAACAGACTCACACCCCACATGACCCATCACAGACATAGCAACACCCAAGGAGCCACGTCTGCATGCACAAGCCACACTGAATATAGTCCCACACGGCAGCCACTGTGCAACTCATCACACACAACCGAAACACCATTGAAGTCCTGTCCATGTAGCCCCCACTGCCTGTCAACCCCACACCCCACAACTACGCCTATGTAAGACAAACAACACTAGACGCAACAGAGCGGAACAACATAAATGCACACGAACACCACTGAACCCATCAAACTCACAGACACACCATGCACATACAACATGCCATCCATCCCATCCGTCAGCCCCAGTCTCATGAAAGGCATGTCATCCGCACAGCTGTCACACATACAGCAGTCACGCTAAGACACATGCCCATGACCAACCATGTGCCAGAAGTCAATTAAGCGCACAACACACTGTGAGCAACAACACACAACATGGGCCACACCCCCGAGCACTGCAGTGATGCACATGGCACAGGGCAGCACGCACACCAAGGAGATGGGACAACTGCAATACGTTGGCTGGCACACAACTATCACTCACTCATAACGATGCGTCCAATGCCATGTCCAGTAATCACAACAGACAGCAAATATGCAGGGCATGTCAGGCATGCACACACCTCAGACCATGCACTGTCATGCTGCCACAACACATGTCACGTTCGGCACCCATGGCTCACAGCATGTACCCCAAAAGCATATCCCCTCCCAAATGCGAATCTGGGGCATGGCCCCCATGTTGCCATATGCGTTCCTAAGCGTTCCATTTGAACCCCAAAAGCATATCCCTCCCAAATGCGAATCTGGGCCATGGCCCCCATGTTGCCATATGCGTTCCTAAGCGTTCCATTTGAACCCCAAAAGCATATCCCCTCCCAAATGCGAATCTGGGCCATGGCCCCCATGTTGCCATATGCGTTCCTAAGCGTTCCATTTGAACCCCAAAAGCATATCCCCTCCCAAATGCGAATCTGGGGCATGGCCCCCATGTTGCCATATGCGTTCCTAAGCGTTCCATATGAACTCCAAAAGCAAAGTACAAACCAGACCCAGGATGGGCCAGGAGCCCGCATACACCAGAGTCACAATGAGTAGGGGCACAGCAACACACCCATCGGCATGGCCAATCCGTCCCATGCCACATGTGCACAGCACACAGTCCCATTGCCTAGCACACACAACTACAGATGCCACAGCCACACACTCGCCTCCGGGAAACCCATGTACGAGATTGCACGAACTGCCAATGTCAGACGACTAATACATACTTCGCCAGGTGCAACACAATAACAAATCTCATTCTCTCCACAGGTGACGAACTGCTGGATGCTGGGGATGGAGACAGCAGCCAGCACAGCCAGCCCACAAGCCCCCAACGAGGACACACGGATCTGGAGGATCTGTCCTCCTCTTCGGACACGGACCACCAAGCTGGCCCATCTGGCGTGGCAGGGCCCAGCCGCTCCCCAGGACCCCTCCTACCCACCAACCCATCATCCAGGGATGCTGAACAGTCCCAGTCCCCTGCTGCCACTGTCGTTGCGGCCACACCCACGGTCATTGCGGCCACTACCACTGCCGCAACCGCCACCATCGCCGCACCGACCACCACCGCCTCCACCACCACCACGTCTTCGCTGGCACCAGCCCCAGCGCAGGTGGTGGCCCGGCCGACTGGATCCACCCTGGGAGCCACAGCGAGGACCGTGGTGTGCAATGTGGCTAGTGGGCAGGCCGGTGGCAGCAGGACTGGTAGGAGGAGCAGGGTCAGGGAAACGCCAGCCTCCCCTGGGAGCCATGCCCTGCCTCAAATGGCCAGAGTCCTTGGGGCCTATGAAGAGGCCCAAGGACAATGGGCCAGGTCTGCTACTGACACGCGGGAGGTGCTGGGGGTGCTGAGGTCCATGGACGCCCATATGGGCCAATTCGTGTCCCGTATGGACCAACTCGTGGACCTCATGGGCCAGCTGGTGGTGGCGGTGGGGTCACAGGCAAGGCTAGCAACACCACCTCCGCCACCACCTGCTAGGGCGCAGGGTCGGGCAGCAGTGTCCACTTCCCCTGCGTCCACAGCCAGTGAGCACACCTCACCCACCACCAGCAGGTCGCCACCACACACCCCCTCCCAAACGTGGAAGGGGCCGTCCGAAGAGGAAACAGATCTCCCGGGAGGACTTCGCACGCTCCAGTCGCAAGTGAGGCAGCCAGCCAGCCTTCCGCCAGCCTTCCTTGACCAGCCACTGCATTGACTTGCTCTACGATCCCACTCCACACAGCCAGCTGGATGGCATGTGTGTGTTGGACTATGGACATAGAACCAGTGGGTACACCCTGATCATCACGCAGCCATGACCGACAGCTCATTGTCACTGCACGCACCACTTTTGTCATCACCTTACACACAATCACATGTCACAGTTTGTAATAAATGCACCTTTTTCACTAACTGCTGTTTGTGCCCTGTGTTTTATTTGTACGGAATACAACGGCCACCTTGGGCGGAAAGGCACCTGATGCGTGGCATGGCAATTGAATCCGGAGGGCCTGTAGGGACCTAGGGGTGGGAGACAGAACAGGAGCACATTCAATGAGTGTGTCACACACCCATCACACAGTACATGTCAACAACTACAAGCAATGTACACACATCGCACAGAGCAATAGGGCACAATGCCACAGCCACCAACAGTGGCATACTACCCTGGCCATGGAGCGTTGACACACAGCACGCAGTGAACAAACGGCCACCCTGACACAGCACACACACACCTGCACAGATACAGCCACATCAGCCGTCGTACATGGACACTCACCGTCAAGTGAAGTAGCGGGCGATGAGCTGCTGGCGCACATTCCCAGCTTCCTCCTCTCCGCTGTCCACCTCACTCGAGCTGTCCTGGTCTGCGGGCTGGGGCCCTGGTTGATCTCCGTCATCCACAATGAGGGGGATCTGCTTCCGAATGGCCAGATTGTGCAGCATGCAGCACGCCACCACTATCTGGCACACCTTCTGTGGGGAGTACGCCAGTGCACCCCGGTGCGGTCCAGGCACCTGAACCTGGACTTGAGGAGGCCAAAGGTACGCTCGACCACACGTCTGGTCCTCCCATGTGCCTCATTGTATCGATCGTCTGCTGGGGTGCGAGGATTCCTCAATGGACTGAGCAGCCATGCCCCATTCGGATACGCAGAGTCACCTGGGTGTGAGGGACACAGAGAACCGTTGCTATTCCAACTGGACAGGGGACAGCATCGCACAACCAGCACGCTACACCACTCCACATACTCACCGACAATACAGCCACGATCCTGTTGCAGATTGGCCATCAGTCGTGGCAAGATGCTGTTGCGCATTATGTGTGCGTCATGTGCCGAGCCTGGAAACTTGGCACACACGTGGGTGATCACCATGTCCGCAAGGCACACCACTTGCACATTCAGGGAGTGCGTGTGCTTCCTGTTGCGGTACAGGTGCTCAGTGGCCTGTGGTGGAACAAGGCCGACATGTGTGCAGTCAATGGCTCCCACGACGTGTGGGATTCTGCCAAGGGCATAGAATGCACCCTTCACTGCCGCCAATTCACGAGCCCTGGGGAATCTGATGTACCTGTTTCGGTACAGCATCATGGCTGCCAGTACATCCCTCAGCACCTTGCTGAACATGGGCTGGGACATCCCTCCTCCACTGCCCACTGTGTGCTGGAATGACCCAGTGGCGAAGAAATGCATGGCGGCCATCACCTTAGCCGTGGGGGTGACAGCAGTCGGATACACCCTGCGGGGACGGAGATGGGGCTCTAACATGGCACACAGTCGATGCAGAGTTGGCCTGTCCAGCCGAAACTTCCTGATTACCTCTGTATCGTCCATGTCCGCCAGCAATTGGTATGGGCGGTCAATGTTCGGTCTCCGCCTGGGTTAAATGGCAGAGGACACATGTCAAAGCAACACGGCACATAGCAATTTCGCATACACATCACTGACATGACTGAGCAAGCACATGAGCCACAGCCCAGCTGTCAAGCTGGGACGGCACGGCCACAATACACTTACACAGGTCTCCCAACAATGGCAATGGCAAGTGAGACATACCACTGCCATGTGCATGCACATGGGGATCTAGGCCCCAATGACTTGCGGGGCGTGCTGATGGGGACTGACTGCATATTCGTCAAGCGGCAACGCCACGGCAACATGAGTGTCTGCTGAGCATGGAACTGCTTCCGAGGCTGGATGAGTATGGCACACGACGACGACGATGTGGGCACGGGCTGAGTGGCCAATACAAGTGGGACCTGTGGCACGAGGGGATATGAGACAGTAGTAGGTGTCAGCACTGCACCCTATGTACAGCACTGTACGGATCACAGCTCCCGAAACATTGACTGGTGTCCACATTGACAGCCCCATGCCAAGACGGCTGTGTGCTTGCAGTCACACGTCACAGGTGAGAGGTTACATTGCACGTGCCAGGTGGCAGACGTACATAGTGGGAGCTGGCATGTGTGTGCATGTGTCTCCTGTTCAGGATCCACCAGATGGGCGCTGACTCTGTACTGACCATTGGACACAGCATGTTCCGTGGAAGGCTTGTGTGTGTGGGATGGTGGCACTGGATGTGCCTCCGTTGGGTGGGGGGCCATGCACAGGGCGGGTACGTCGATGATTGCGCATTGTTGGTCACGGTGGGTGCACCAACTAAGATGTGTTGCCCTGTGTTCAATTCCTATGTCCGCATGATGATGGACTGTGGATGTGAGCAGACTACACATTGGTCGATGTGCTGTCTATATGCATGTGCCTTCACACCAGGCACAGCTGCCCCTGCACATGTGACCCCTGCTGGACTCGCTGCTGGGTCTGTGGAGCTGATGCACCTTCTGCGCGTGGGGCGGACAGCTCTCCTCACTTCCCTCATTGCGCATGTCATGTCTTTGCCGCAGGTGACATGGATCATGGAGGGCCCACATGTACGCGTGGGTAGGCTACACATGATTGTTCACTGGTCGCCACCCCCAGTCAGTGTTTCGAATGGGAAGGTTGTCGTGCTGGTGGTATGTTCGATGTGGCGGATGGGCGGGCCTAGGTGCGGGCTTACATTCCGGACATGGGGGTAGTTGGATTGGCGACTAGTTGCAGTACACACGGGACACGTCTCTTCCTTTCCACATCTGGGTCATCCCTTGTACTAACTGACAGTGATACAGTCATCTTCGCCCCAGCCCTCATGTCCTCCCCTCGCCCCCCAATATGCATGCTCACCTGCGAGGCTAGCGCTTGCACAGGCAGCCCCAAGCTCGCACCAGAGAGGGCAAGGAGTGTATGTGTGGGTCCAGTTGCACGAGTGGGCTGTCTCAGGGTATGATGTGTGGCGGGACGCCGTCCACCTGCGTGGTGCCCCAAATGGAGACCCGGCCTGCATGGACTATGCATCACAGTCTTCGCCTTCCGGATCCGCCACCTGCGACACCCAGTGGCTGTGGCTGCCCTTGCGGCCAGGCCGCGTCCGTCTGTGGCTGTTGGCCCACACATTCACTCTTTGGCCTCTCTGGGGAGGGCTCGGGGGTGGTGGCGCACGCGCTTGCACTTAGTCGCAATGGCATGTGTCGTGGTTGGTATGATGGGCAATGGATGGGATGGTGCGAGCCACCTCCCGTGACGTCAGTGCTGCTCGTGCTGTGGTGCGTCCCCCTACACTTCCATCTGACTTGTGCCATGCTAGACGTTGAGGTTCTATTGCCTGCGTGATATGACCAGGAGGAGCGCGAGGAGACCTCACACACACCATGCTCCACTGCCATCCCGTGCCCTGTATCGCCTGTGCGGATTGACTATGTTGGGGTTACACCTGGTCGACTGGGGCTGTGTGTGCCTTGTCAAGGGGCATGGCGGGCGCACAACAGGATCCAGCTTGTTCACAGAGGGTGAGCTGCGGTGCGCCTGGTACCGCTTTGTACGTGTGCCCGGCTGCTGTGCACACACGTGTTCACTCCCCCGACAGGTGTCCTCTCACAATGCCCAGGGAAGCGGTGGTGTACTGTTCATGACCCCTCCCAACACGGCGTGCTCCAACTTGGCATGTGCGCATCTACCCGTCGCACCCACCCACCTGAGCACTGCGTCCATACGACTTCACACGACACATGTGTGTCTTCCACAGTAGTGCTACTCATTTGCGTTGACATCCAATACCAGTGGACTACATGGTCATGTCACGACTGCCGTGTACTTCACATACTCTCATCCTCTCTCATTCGTACTTGTGAAATGAGTCAGCGGAGACAGTTTTGGTTTCAAACATTATATTGAGTCTTCTGTCCTCTGTGATGCAGTATAGTGGACACTACTGGCAGCGGGATACATGTTGAGGATATACTGAGCATGATTACAAATGGGATAGGGTGTAGGGTTACATGTGATTAGCTGTTGCATGTGGGATGTGGGCTTCAGAGTTACATCTGCTTGGCCAAGGCTGTGCTAATGTACATTTACGTATAGCTGCGGAGCTGCGGACTTTGACACAGACGGTATACATGTAGCCTACCAGACCGCTCGGCATCATGGGCACAGTCCATCTCAGTTCCATGTGACAGGTTTGCTGCGGTTGTTCCTCATGCACGCGTGCATGTGAGATGACATCAGGGCATGTGCTTGCGTGCATGCAGCGGCGTGCCACTTGTTGTTGCACTGTGGTGGTTACTGGACATGTCACAGTCACTGGGGTCGTGTTGTTGTTGTATGCACTTGTCGTCCATGCAAAGGTCCTGGTATGGGATTCCCGGGGCGGGGGTGGGAGGGTGCAGCACCCACAGACTCCAGGTGACCTATTCATGTCCACTGAGCGGTGTGTGTGTCCATGTGCGCTGGATCCATGTTGTGTCCTGGTTGTTCGTGCAGTTCCGTCCATGTGGGTGCGATACACAGAGCCCATGCCACTGCCTCCCACGATGCATGCGGTGTTCCTGGATGTGATGGGGAACAGTGTGCATGTCCCGGTCATATCCGATGTCATGGCGATGTCGTTGATGGTGTGGTTACAGTTGCCGGTCGTTTGGTATGGCTGTTGTGGTGGTGACTGGCCAGTCCGTGCGGAAGCTGAGCATGGGTGCGGGGTTGGACTTCATAGGTCACTCGGGGAACCTGCGTTGTGGTCCGACGTATTTACAGGTTGTCAGGTATGCGATGCCGTCCAGCAGGGCTTCCATGTCATTGGTGGTGTACATGTTTGCCAGCCAATGAAGCGGATGGTGGCTGTCAAGGTGTTGTTCGTAGGTTGTCCCTTGGAGGACCATGATGGGGCATGCTGGGTGACATTCGATGTAGCTGTTCTCGATGATCCGTCGTGTGGAGGCACAGTGGTTCCATTTCAGTGCGGGTGCGATGTTGGCCACATACGCCATGCCCCCATAGGCAGAGCAGGCCCTGTCGTGTGCGTCCAGAGGGAGGAGTAGTGGTAGCAGGTCCGCCTTCAGACATGCCGGGTTGGAGAGGCATATCTCGACGGGATGCTGGTAGGGACACCTCCGACAGTAGAAGACGGGCATGACGCAGCTGAACAATGTGATGCGGTAAGTCAGTCGGTAACTTACGTTCAGCAGGGACAGGAGATCGCATCCCAATGTATGTATCGTGTTGGTTTTGTACAGCTTGAGCTGTTCGGCGTAGTTGGGTAGGTGTGTTGCGGTTGCCATTTCGCAGCGGTTCGTTGAGGTGGCGTGCTCCGGCTGTGTGTGCAGTCTGCAATGTGCACGCTCCGGGGTTGCTGTGAGCTCTGTGTAGTCGTAGGGAGACAGGACTTGTGTTCTGTTGGCTTGTTTGGAGGACACGGGCCCTCTTCCCACATGCTTCTCAGACAGTTCAAGGTCAGTGCTGTGTGACTCCTTCCAATTAACTTGCATGTGGCCGACATGGGGGAGTGTTTTCTTCTTTCTTCCCCGTCCGTTGTGTGCTTCTGTGATATGCGCTATCTGCCCTGTGGTCGGTCTCCTCGGCATGCCTGTGTTGGTCTATTCTTGGACAATGGCTGTATTCACCGGCTTCTGTCGTAGGGCTGTGGTTTCGGAGTTGGAATGGAAGGTCATTCAGTGCTGTCTGCTCTCCCTTGTGTGGGCGGCAGCCTGCCTTTCCGCTCTGCGTTGGGCCTTGTGTGTGGATGTTATTCTTGGGCCACCTGTTGTCGGTCCCGGGCTCTTTGGTGTTCCGTTTCATGTGTCTTGTTCATATGTGCAGGGTGGTATGGGTTTTTCAGTGTGGTACTGGCGTCCCTCTTCCCGAAGGGGCCCTGCTTCTCCTAGTTGGTGTTGCCGCCGCTGTGTGCTACGCCATGTTTGTTACACTGGGGTGTGTCCTGCAGTTGCGTGTCTTCACTGACATGTGTGCGTCGGTTGTGTGGCGTTGGGTGTTGTCCGTGAATTGGGCGTTGGGGACATGTCTGTGGCCGGCCTGTCACGTGTCATGTGCGTTCGGGGTGGGGCTGATGTGTGTGCTGCTTGGTTGTGTCCCTGTGTCTGTGTGCGACGCATGCATGGCGCTGCGGTTGGCCTCTGCGTTGTGCGCATGTGTGGCGGCGTCATCGGCGCTTTGGGGCCGTGACGGGGTGGTTGGTTCCTAGTCCCAGGTGGTGTGTACACATGTGTTCCGCGATGTTAGGATTTGGCCTGTGTGTCATATGTGGATGCAATGGTGGATGTGTAGTGTGCACGCGCTGGTGGGGGTTGTCCGCTTTTCCGCCCTTGCACTGTGTGCGCTGTTTGCGTGCACTTGTTGTGTGTGTGCCTACCTGCGTCTCCGCGGTACGTTGCGTCCTTGGTGGTGCATCAGCAGAAGCATGGGAAGGGCCTGCAGTGCTGGATTCATGCCCGGGGTGCCGCTTCTTCGTTGTCCGTGCTCTGCGTCCGTGTTTCCGCCTCTCTTTCACGTGCGGTGTCTCTTTGCCGTGGGAGCCGTTTGTTTGCGGCATCGTAATTTATGCGCCGGGCGGGACGTGTTTCGTCGGACGGTGTGTGTCAGTTGTGCTGCGCCGCTACGTGTGCGGGCGCACTTTGATGGCGGACGGTGTTGCTGGCTTGCCGGCGGTGTTTGGCCTGCTTTTCGCATCGTAATTGGGCGGGCGTGTGGACTGCTGCGTGCCGGCGGTAACTGGTGGTTTTTGCATCCGCCAGCACGGCGGTTGTGCTTCCGCCCGCCATCGTAATGGGCCCCTAAATACTGAATTAACAATTAACAATTAATTATTAATTAATTCTTACTTAAATAACTTCCCACACTATACCCCTACAAACCCAGCAGCTTGCGCCTAAAATATAACTAAACTGTACAATTAATACACAATTTGTATAATTAATGATAAATAATTAATAAATTAATAATTTATTGTTAATTCATTATTACTTAATTAACGTCCCCCCCTATACCCATACAAACCCAGTAGTCTGCACCTAAAATATAACTAAAATAAATCAGTGTTACATAATGTACATAATTAATAATCAATCAAATAAACAATAATAATTCAATAATCAACTGTTAATTTATTATTAATTAACTTCCCACCCTACACCCTAACAAACCCAGCAGCCCGCACCTAAAATATAACTAGAATATATAATTATTACACAATTTATCTAATTATTAATCAATTTCAATAAATAATAAATTAATATTTAATTGTTAATGAGCTATTACTTAATAAACTTCCCACCCTATACTCCTACAAACCTAGCAACCCGCATCTAAAATCTAACAAAAATAAATCTGCATTACATAATGTACATAATTAAGATCAATCACACACTTGATTAAAATTAATTGATAAATTAATTATTACTTAATTAACTTCCCACTCTATCCCCATTCAAACCCAACAACCCGCTACAAAGCTAAAAACTACTATTAACTTACACATGAAAAATTTGAAATCACTTAAATTTGCAAACTATATTTAAAAAATATTAATAGCACTTTTATAGTAACACATAACATTAATATATAAACTAAAACATTTCAAAATAATTTAAAAAAATGATTGAAAACAATATTAAAAACAATGATATTCTTAACAACAAAATTGCTTATCTAAAAAAATTATATTCTTGACTGGTATTTATGCATCCCGATATTTTTGTGTCACAATATTTTTTTCTGATATGTGTGTCTCCCAATATTTACAACCCAGTTTTTTGTCCAAACACCATTTAACACCACCCAACTATGGGGCCTATTTCTGAGGCGGTTTGCATCACTCTTGCACCACGCAACGTGACTCTGAGTGGCTCCAAAAATCTGGAGTAACGTAATGCAGTGCAAATGCCTGCGCTACATTACTCTGTCCAGGGAAAGCATTCCATGGGCGTTGCATGGGTGTTCCCATGCAAATCCCATGGTTTTGACACATTCCAAGATTTACAAGAACTTGATAACCTGGCAACGCGTCAAAATCTTGCAACTTCCCAGGTGAGGCACAACGAGGAGAAATATCTCTATTTCTCCTTGTTTTGTCCTCTTTCAATGCAGCACACATAGAAAGAGGAATATGCTTCCCAGGATTGCTTTTGTGCAGGAGGGTGTCCCTTCCTGCACAAAAACAATCCTGCATTCTACGCAGGCGCTAGGAAGCCAAAGAGCACCAGCGCAGGGGAAAGGACTGGAATGCGCAGTGTTGCCTTAGATACATTGCATTTCTGCTCTTCCTATGTCACGCAGTGCAGCGCAGTAAGGTGACTTGCTGCACTGCGGGACTTCCACAGAAAGAGGCCCCTATGTTTCTTTTTTTCATATGTTGAGCGATTATCCGCTATGAAAATTAACTTTGCCTATTTTTGCACTAGCATTTCTTTGTTTGTTGTGGTGGTAAAATCATGGCCCAAATGGTTTTAAACTTCAAAGATACTAAAGAGCATAGGCTTATGCATTAACAATCTATCCATGATGGTTTCCCGTCTAGGAGCTTAAGTATTTGTAAAATGTCCAATCTAGTGCTTCTAATTTAATATATGTTTTAAATTGAGGTGCCGTCATATTTACTAGTATGATTCCTCTAGGAGTCACTGTTCTTCACACATTTCTCCATTCTAAACCACCTACACTACTTTTTTCCTTTCATAGCCATACTAATGATAAAGCTTCTCCAACATTGAATATATCATACCCAAAACCGAGTACTGCTTCAAAAATGCTGCTTCCAGTCCTTCAAATTTACATGTAATAGATGAATACCATGATGTGGCCACATATAACTACTGTTGGCACAATGTGTGCCCTAAGGGTATCTTAATTGGTAACCTCAATCACCCTCCATCTCCGAGCCATTCATAGTAACCCAGGTCAGTTCTTCTTTTGATTGCATTAAGTGGGCTATGCCAATCATTTATCAATTTATATTCTCAAATAGTCATATTCTACCACTCCTTCTAGATGTTCCCCACCTAATGTTCATGGTATATCTACATTTGATTTTCCAATAACACATTTTGACATTTATCCCTACGCCATGTACATCAACGTACTCTGGTAAGCAATTTACCTACTGTGAAATTAGCCAACTGTGGCATAGCATTGGTCTGTACCATATACGAATCCAGAAGAGAGCAAGTAAACAGAATTCATTATCATCAGAAGAAAAAAGTTGTAGCTGAATTATGAAAGAAAGAAATCCAAACATCTTTAAGAAAACTAACTGTGCACACAATATAAACATTGCCAGGTGAAAGCCTGGAGCATTTTCACAGAAGAATATTGCTAGCACACACATAACTTAAAATTAATCAAGAACCTAAATATTTAGCAACACAAAAATACATAAAGGGGCTAAAACACAAAGCTACATATTCATGTCAACAAAAAGCACTAAGGGAACTATGAACTGAAATATACCATAAACAGACATTATAAAAAAGACTGTATTCCTGGTATTTAAGCTATACCAGAATTTCTATACTGTATTCCAGTTACTAGTGAGTGAAATTTAAATTTCTGCAGAATAACTTTGTGACGTTTACACACTTTTCAAAGGTTGCAACATGTTTGTAAACTTCACAAGGCTTGACTGTGGGTAAAAAGACTTGCAAGCAATGATTTTTCTCACGAGTTTTTCAGTGGAAACTTTTTATTTAAGAGATTTTTCCTAGGCAATGTTGGTTTTGCTCGGATTGTTTTCACAAAACTACTTTTTGGAAGCTTTTTTTTACTTAAGCTTTTTAAAACTGATAATCTTATTGAAGTTGGTAACGCTTTAAAAGTTTTGAACACAATTTAACATAATTTAGAGAGGAAAACGTAGCTGATATTTGATTGACTCTCAAATCAATTTAGAGTTTAATATTTTCTAATGCTGATCTGATGTTGAATCCACCCCAACTGAAGGTCTTTAAACCCCTAAGCCACCCTTCCCAAGTTAGCAAATGGGCCAACTGACAATAAACAAGATAATTAAAATCTCTCTAGCCTCCAGGCTCCAATAGTCTAAGACCCTTATTACGAGTTTGGCAGTCCTGCTGATGGCCCGCCACCGTCGTGCCTACAGAAGGACTGCCAAACCCGCAGTGCACCCGCCCACCGGATTTCGTGTGTAATCGATGGCGGGTGGGCAGTGCTGCGGTAGTCTCACAGCAGGTGTCTGTTAGGCTCATAGAAGAGCCAAACATGCAGACCACCACTGTGAGAGCGCCAACTGCACGTTCCTGCACGGTGTGGGATGCACCACATGCACCCCCCAGGAGTGACAGGGGGTCCTGTTAAGGCCCCCTTAGTTGCCTCTCTGCCACCCTTTTTATGGTGGTCACACCGACATGAAAAGGGCGGTGGACAGGCAACTCATAATATGCTAGGTGGTGCCGCACCAGCACTGCCAGCAGTTTACTGCTACTGACCGCTGTGCCACTGCCGCAGGATCCTGGATCACGGTGGAGTCTGCAAATCCTGTGGTGGTCTGGCGGCCACACTCAGAATCCTGTTTGCGGGCCCGCAGTGGTGCTGGTGATCGGACTGCCACTGCGAGTACGGTGGCCCTGTGGACCGCCGTACTCGTAATAAGGCCCTTACTAATGATTTCTACAATTTTTTCTCCACCTGTATAACATCTGTTAAGCAAACATATTCACCTCTCTTGGCCAGTTAAATTCTTCTAGCAAATAGAAATAAAGACAGTAGATAAAGAGGCGTTTGAATAATAACTTGCTTTTATATAATAATTTGTTTTTTTATAATAGAATAGTGCTCCATACCACACCTCCTCCATTTGTAAGCACTGTGAATAACATGTTTCACTATTACTCAATTTAAGGATATTCAATTTAATAACCACAAGAGGATGGAACGGTAAATCTGTCTTGCAAGGATTCAAACTCATTAACTTCAGGCCACTACAATTGTTTTGTTAGCAGCTAAATCACTGAAGCATATTCCCAGCTCCAGCCAAAAGCTATGCCAGTGCCTTTGGCTGACACAAATACGAAACATCTGGGCAACTACAGAGGATAGATTTGTTGACGTTTCATTAAGAAAATTCTATTTTTTTTCTTGAAAGACATACGCATTAATATGTATTGTGGGGCTGATTTACAAGCCCTTGCGCCACTTTTGCGTCATTTTTAACATGGGAAAAGTGACGTACGGGTGGCGCAAGGGGATTGTAAATAAGCCCCTGTGTGTATGCAGAATAAAATGAAGACCGGAACTAATATAAGTGTGTTTAGAGTCATTTTCCTGCCCGAAATCAGTCAAAATAGAAGCTTCTGAGAAGAAGTTAAGAAAAAAAGCAAATGTACACAATGGTGTGGATCCTAAAAAAGCATTTGAGGATGTTCAGCACCACCATTTCTTCACAATATCAAAGGGAAATAAACTTTGATCGTCACTTTATTAAAATATATATTTGTATTTGGGAAATGGCGAAAACGAAATACAAGATACTGCTGTTAGTGGGCAACTTTCTGCTAACTTACCTTGTGCCAGCAGTGCTAAATGTAAAATGCCCACAGTGTCAGCAATAATAAATATAAAAGACAATTTATTAGCTATGAAATTAGCTACTTCAAATCCTGGTAATTTCTTGTTGGGAGTTATTGCTAAGATTTCAGGGCATCGTGTTTTAAATTAAAACAGCCATGTTACTAATCAAGGAATAATTGCTACACAAATTCCATGTTGAAAGTGTAAAATTAACTTTAAATTCTTGCCTCCAGCTTTAGCTAATGTGATATAATGCTGGGAAAATTTATATAGATTGTGTAGGAATCAATTAACATAAATGTTATAGATGACATTGCAGAATAAATTATGTGGAACAAAAATTGTTTTACCAATGCAACATGAGTGCAACCTGGGATGAAGTGGTGCCCAAAGTGATCCTGGTAAACATGGAAGCCTGAGACTTAGAAAGTAAGCTGAAAAATGAAGACAAATATCGTTGGGTGAAGACACCAGCTCCTCAGACATAACAAAAGTAACATGTAGAGAGAGTTACAAACCCAGATGGACAACAACCCAGGATCGATGGCGAGCTCTGACTCATTCACTTCCTGTGACAGATGCCGGAGGCTGACACTCGGCATTCTGTCTCATGGACCCTGGACCGTGATTTACCAAAATCCCAGAGGTAGCGAAAGTGCCATCTCGCGCCCTTCGATATCTGAAGACATCATAAACTTGATGCTTTTTTCACACCAGGCTCCTCAACAGCCTTCTATATGTTGCTGACGACACAGGGGTAGAGCAGAGAGTATAAACTATTGAAAATAACAAGCATTGGTAATGCCAATATGCAGTCGCGGCTCCTGGAGGGAGTGCTGTGGGGCGGGGGAGGGGTAGGGTGGGGGGTAGTAAACTCCGGAATACGGCCGAACGGAGGTAAGTACATACATAAATAAATAAAACGAATTACATTGCGCGCGCTGCAACGCCAAATGGCGATGCGGCGCGGGCAATGTAATTTGTTTTATTTATTTATTTATGTACTTACCTCCATTCGGCCGTATTCCGGAGTTTACTACCCCCCACCCTGCCCCTCCCCCGCCAGGCCCCACCGCCCCGCAGCACTCCCTCCAGGAGCCGCGACTGCCAATATGTCTAGCTTTAAATGAATGTTGTATGTTAATGGGAAGCATTACAAGTAAATAGCATGGGAAAATATATGTATTTGTATGGAAGCAAAGAACTGTAGAATAATATTGGTGTAGGTTAAAAGGTCAGGTAATAGTTCCACTGTCAACGCAAAAGTAAAAATCCATGTAGGTTAATGACTGCCCTCCTCCCATCTGTGATGCGCCATAGAAAAATGACATGAATTATCTAGTTATCTAAGACACTTTGGGGCCGATCACGATGGCGGGCGGATCGCCCCCGCTGGGCCAGCGGTAGTCACCGCCGGCCCGGCGGGGGCGATCCACCCGCCATCCACCTGAATATTCCCACCACCAAATCAGGATGGCGGTGGGATTGGGAATGGTACCTCGGTGGACGGAAATACCGTCCGCCGTGGTCCCGCAAGGCGGTCCTTTTCCGCCCGCCTTGCGGGACACGGTACAATGGGCCAATGGCCGCGGTGCCGTGAAGGCACCGCCGTAGGCATTACGATGCCTGTCTCCTGCGGCGGAGATCCTGCCACAAGAAGACAGGTGGAGAATGCCTTTGGGGGGCCGTTGCGGGCCCCCAGAGTGTTGGGGGGGTGTGGGGTGCACATGGGGGGTACCTATGGTACCCCCCTGCATCTGCATGTACAAGGTGGCAGGCACCGCACAGTGCCTGCCACGTTGTACATGCAGATGCACAACATGTATTTTTACATTGCGGCGGGTGCTGCTTGCAGCACCGCCCGCCGCAATGTAAAAATACGGGATGCGCCCGCCAGTGTGGCGGGCGCATCCTACTCGTATAGCGGGACCGCCGCACCTATGGCGGGCGGTCCCTTTTGCCACTGCGATGACGGGTGGACTTTGTCCGCCCGCCATCGTAATCGACCCCTTTAATCTCATTCCAATGCCATGTGCATGTCCCTGAAAGTTCAAGCTTAGGCAGCTGAATAAATAAACAAAATGATCGCGGCTGTGTGGAGAGAAAGCTATTTTTGTGGAAGCGCACAATTTCTGCCCAATAAAAACATGCACTCCTGCCTCCCAACATGCGGGCGGAGCCAAAGCCCCTCTCTAGTGATGCTCACATAATTGTCTGATGACCGCTGCACTGTCAAGCCAGACCATAAAAATGGCCCATAATGCCTCTTTAATTATGTTGTATTCCGGTTGCTGCCTTAATGACCCCTGAGTCCATTGGTACCAAGTTCTGTTTGAAGGTACCAAAGTCAAGCCAGAGGTAGCAAATGCTACTCCTTGTGACCCTTAATTGATGTCTATGTAGTATCTTTGCAAGCTGCACATACTCCCTCTGACTTATTGACAGTAGAAAAGTGGCATGTTTAAAGTGTATATTCAGTGAAGAGAAAAGAGCAGATCTCTTAACCAAGTCTGACATTACTAGCACTCACCAACAAAAAGCAAACTATAATTTTACATTAATTAATGAAGCATACTTTAGTTTTAAGATTTATTGAGACATCATTCACTGGTTGGTCCGTTTAAGGCAAAGGCTACTATACAAAACACATTAAAGCTGAGCTAAGTATATCAGTGACACAGATTTTTAATTGGCTCATTCCCAGATTTGCCATTAGAGGAAGACCTGGGAATGCGTCAAAATGCTACGCCTCCCCAGTTGAGGCATAACAAAGAAAAATATCTATATTTCTCCTCGTTTTTTCCCTCTTTGTATGTGTGCTGCACTCTGCAGCACACATAGGTGTCGATTCCGATCTCGGCCGGAAGCGCACCGAATACGATTCGTCCGGAAAAAATACGAGCCGAACGCGTGTTTCCCGAACGATTCGAACAGTCGTCCGAGCGAGCAAGTACGATGCGCATTACTGCTAAAATTCCGAGCGAGCCGTACGTTCCCATTCCAGCTCCAGTTCCCCGACCGAGCTGGATCCGTAAATGCCGATTCGAGTCGCACGGAAGTAAATACACAGCACCTTCCGGCCGGACTAGTACGATGCGCACTCCGTACGCGCCGAACTGGTCGCTACGTCCGGCACGTCAGAGCATCCGGGAGAGCTGCACATAAGCTCCGATTCGCGCCACAAGACGATCCACGGCTACGAGACGAACAAGCCAGCTACGAGTACGAGTCGAAGCCACGAGAAACCCGAACGAGACGAACCAACCATGAATCCCATCGTGCAGGTCCTACCAATACTGTACATCTATTACCGGAACCGGTACGGACGCGTACAGCGCAGACGGTAAGTCAGACACCCACTACACAAACAAACGACACGTACCCGACATATGTCACACACACATAGGGATGCAGAAATGACGTACACTAGCAACAGCAGAACCATAGGGGCGGGATGGCTATCACCAATGCCATACACACCCATAGGGGGCCTGATGGCTACCACTACCACCACCCCTACTCATGGGGGGCTGGATGCCTGTCACTACTACCATCCCCACTCATAGGGGGATGGATGCCTACCACTACCACCACCGCTACTCATGGGGGCCTGGATGCCTGTCACTACTACCATCCCCACTCATAGGGGGATGGATGCCTACCACTACCACCACCACTACTCATGGGGGGCTGGATGCCTAGCACTACTACCATCCCCACTCATAGGGGGATGGATGCCTACCACTACCACCACCCCTACTCATGGGGGGCTGGATGCCTGTCACTACCACCACCCCTACTCATGGGGGCCTGGATGCCTACCACTACCACCACCCCTACTCATGGGGGGCTGGATGCCTGTCACTACCACCACCCCTACTCATGGGGGCCTGGATGCCTACCACTACCACCACCCCTACTCATGGGGGGCTGGATGCCTGTCACTACCACCACCCCTACTCATGGGGGCCTGGATGCCTACCACTACCACCACCCCTACTCATGGGGGGCTGGATGCCTGTCACTACCACCACCCCTACTCATGGGGGCTGGATGCCTGTCACTACCACCACCCCTACTCAAGGGGGGCTGGATGCCTGTCACTACTACCATCCCCACTCATAGGGGGATGGATGCCTACCACTACCACCACCCCTACTCATGGGGGCCTGGATGCCTGTCACTACTACCATCCCCACTCATAGGGGGATGGATGCCTACCACTACCACTACCCCTACTCATGGGGGGCTGGATGCCTAGCACTACTACCACCCCTACTCATGGGGGGATGGAGGCCTACCACTACCACCACCCCTACTCATGGGGGGATGGATGCCTACCACTACCACCACCCCTACTCATGGGGGGCTGGATGCCTGTCACTACCACCATCCCCACTCATAGGGGGATGGATGCCTACCACTACCACCACCCTCCTGAGGTTGAAGTTGAGCTAGGGATGGCATGTCCATTAGGATTTAAGACATTCCACAGACCTAGGCTAGTAGGGAGGGGGGGCGGAGTAGGAGTGATTTATAATGAAAAGTGGTCGCTTACTCCCATGAATATAGATGCAGTAGAGGGATTTGAATTATTGGGATTCTCGCTTGAGGATGCCAATAGACAAGTAATTTCTGGCATACTCTGTTACAGACCCCCAGGGGGAGGAGCCCCTCTACATCAAGATTTGATTGATGTGATTTATAATTTTTCACTTACTCATTCTAGATTAATCATCTTGGGAGATTTTAATCTTTGGCAGAATGGTAATTATGAATTGGCCTTAAATGAACTACTACAGGCCTGTGAGAATCTTAACCTTCAACAGTTGGTGTTACACCCTACTCATCAGGGAGGACATGTTCTGGACTTAATTTTTGCCAATCATCTGGAGGTAGAGGTGGGAGAAATTCTGCCACTTTGCTGGTCAGACCATTCTTTGGTCCTTTTTTTGTTAAAACCTCCCAATTTAAGTAAGACAGCTCATGTCCAGGCTAGTACCCGGAAAGGAAGGGAATTGACGAGATTGCTGAAGAATGAGAGGCTCCCACAACTTACCGAAAAAATTACTTTTGATTTTAATAAACTGGTAGAAGAGAATTACTCGAACCTATGCAACCAAATCACCCACACACTAGATCAATTGGTCCCGATGAAAAATATTAAAAATAGAAACAAACTGTCAGCCCCATGGTACAACGAGGAGCTAAGGTTACTTAAGAAAAAATGTAAACAGGCCGAGAGAAAATGGAGGAGGCGATATATAGAGGAAGATAAAGCTGCTCTGAAAACTGTATTGTACAGCTATAAAGGGACAATTGCTAAGGCCAAAGCTAAATATTATGAAGAAACTATCCTGCAGGCATCTAACAAAACCGGAACTCTATTTAGTATAGTAAGAGACATGTCGAACCCGGACTGTGTGAAAACTAAGACTATAGCCTCACAAGAGTTATGTGATGGCCTGTCAGTATTCTTCGAAGATAAAATTAATAAAATTATTAGTGGCCTAAATTCCAATATGGAAACAGAGATAGATAGAGAAAACGATAAGTTGGAACGAGCAATAGAAAATACTCAGAAGGAGGGAATTGATAAAGAGATCAGAGTAACCCTTGAATCCTTCCCAATTCCTACAGAGGAGGAGTTTAATATATTAGCAGGTAATATCTCCTCTGGTTCTCCGTTGGACCCTCTCCCACATAAGCTATGGGAAGCTTTCCGAGTAGAGCTTTTCCCTCAGCTCTATCAAATTTGTTGCCAGTCCATAATTAGTGGATTAGTCCCAGAATGCTGGAAAAAGGCAGTGGTGACTCCTCTGCTAAAAAAAGCTACACTTGACCCCGACTGCCCATCAAATTACAGACCTATATCTCTGTTGCCATACCCGGTAAAGATCGTGGAAAGAGTGGTTAGCAAGACTCTCTCGAAATATATAGAAGAAAACAATCTACTGGATGAAGTACAATTTGGGTTTCGTCCCGGTCATGGCACAGAAACAGCCCTGGTGACAGTTTTGGGCGCTCTTAGAATGCGTGCCGACACTGGCCAAGCAGCTATATTGGTATTATTGGACATGTCGGCCGCTTTTGATACAGTCAATCATAGAACCTTGATTAAAAGATTAATGGAGGCTGGAGTTGTGGGAAGGGCACTGAACTGGTTTCGGTCGTACCTAACAGGGAGACAGCAGGCAGTGGCCATGTCACCTTTTATTTCTCACGGTAGCTATATAAAACATGGGGTCTTGCAGGGTTCAGCCATAAGTCCCATTCTCTTTAATCTTTACCTGCGTCCACTCATGTACACTATTAAATCTTTTGGTATTGAAGTGGTTAACTATGCAGATGATACTCAACTTATCTTCTCTTTTGAAGGGAATCAAGCAGTATCACTGGATAAATTTCACAGCTGTATGCGTGAAACTGCAGGTTGGCTTAGGGAGAACTCGCTGCAATTCAATGGAGACAAGACTGAGGTTATATACTGTACAGCAAAGAAAATACCCCGTCCATTGCCAGTGGACTTCTGGCCGGTTTCTGCGAACAATCCACCGCGGCCAGCCAAGACAGTGCGTAACTTGGGGGTGCTACTGGACAGTAATCTACAGCTAGAATCACAAGTGAATAAAACAGTGAATACATGTATTTCTCTACTCCGAGCTCTACGGAAAATACTCCCTCTTTTATCAATTTCGGCCAGACCCCAGGTGGTAAGGAGTATTATCATGAGTAGATTGGATTATTGTAATGCACTGCTTCTTGGAGCACCGGTGGCTCTAACAAAAAGGCTGCAAAGAATACAAACAATCGCGGCTAAGCTGGCACTAAATAGACAACGCAGATCTTCCGCGTCGTTAGCGCTAAGGGATCTCCATTGGCTGCCTATTCTGCAAAGAATTCAATTTAAAGCACTTTGCATTGTTCATAAGGCGGCACACAAAATGGGGCCTAAACCATTACAGAGAATGTTTACTTGGTACTCCCCAGCTAGAGATCTTCGTTCTTCAGCAGCCTACCTAGTATGTACCCCACGAGTTAAGAAAACCCGACTAGGAGGTAGATCATTTGGCTATGCAGCCGCAAAGCTATGGAATGAACTATCAAGTGAACTCAGACAGACTGACAACTTACTGCAGTTTAGAAAAAAACTAAAAACCAGGCTCTTCCCAAGAGAATAGCCTTGAGAGACCTGCTCGTGGTGATTCATAATTTTATAGCTGCACAGTGACTTAGGTAATCCCAGCGCCAGGATGCCCGTTGGGTGACAGCTGCGCTATATAAATGCAACTTACATTACATTACATTACACCCCTACTCATGGGGGGATGGATGCCTACCACTACCACCACCCCTACTCATGGGGGGCTGGATGCCTGTCACTACCACCACCCCTACTCATGGGGGCCTGGATGCCTGTCACTACTACCATCCCCACTCATAGGGGTTGGATGCCTACCACTACCACCACCCCTACTCATGGGGGGCTAGATGCCTGTCACTACTACCATCCCCACTCATAGGGGGATGGATGCCTACCACTACCACCACCCCTACTCATGGGGGGCTGGATGGCTGTCACTACTACCATCCCCACTCATAGGGGGATGGATGCCTACCACTACCACCACCCCTACTCATGGGGGGCTGGATGCCTGTCACTACCATCACCCCTACTCATGGGGGCCTGGATGACTACCACTACCACCACCCCTACTCATGGGGGCCTGGATGCCTACCACTACCACCACCCCTACTCATGGGGGGCTGGATGCCTGTCACTACCACCACCCCTACTCATGGGGGCCTGGATGCCTACCACTACCACCACCCCTACTCATGGGGGGATGGATGCCTACCACTACCACCACCCCTACTCATGGGGGGCTGGATGCCTGTCACTAACACCATCCCCACTCATAGGGGGATGGATGCCTACCACTACCACCACCCCTACTCATAGGGGCCTGGATGCCTACCACCACCCCTACTCATGGGGGCCTGGATGCCTACCACTACCACCACCCCTACTCATGGGGGATGGATGCCTACCACTACCACCACCCCTACTCATGGGGGGCTGGATGCCTGTCACTACCACCATCCCCACTCATAGGGGGATGGATGCCTACCACTACCACCACCCCTACTCTTGGGGGGCTGGATGCCTACCACTACCACCACCCCTACTCATGGGGGCCTGGATGCCTACCACTACCACCACCCCTACTCATGGGGGATGGATGCCTACCACTACCACCACCCCTACTCATGGGGGCTGGATGCCTGTCACTACCACCATCCCCACTCATAGGGGATGGATGCCTACCACTACCACCACCCCTACTCATGGGGGCTGGATGCCTGTCACTACCACCACCCCTACTCATGGGGGGATGGATGCCTACCACTACCACCACCCCTACTCATGGGGGCTGGATGCCTGTCACTACTACCATCCCCACTCATAGGGGGATGGATGCCTACCAATACCACCACCCCTACTCATGGGGGCTGGATGCCTGTCACTACCACCACCCCTACTCATGGGGGGATGGATGCCTACCACTACCACCACCCCTACTCATGGGGGGCTGGATGCCTGTCACTACCACCACCCCTACTCAGGGGGGCTGGATGCCTACCATCAACACCACCCCTACTCATGGGGGGCTGGATGCCTGTCACTACCACCATCCCCACTCATAGGGGGATGGATGCCTACCACTACCACCACCCCTACTCATGGGGGCTGGATGCCTGTCACTACCACCACCCCTACTCATGGGGGATGGATGCCTACCACTACCACCACCCCTACTCATGGGGGCTGGATGCCTGTCACTACCACCACCCCTACTCATGGGGGGATGGATGCCTACCACTACCACCACCCCTACTCATGGGGGGCTGGATGCCTGTCACTACTACCATCCCCACTCATAGGGGGATGGATGCCTACCACTACCACCACCCCTACTCATGGGGGGCTGGATGCCTGTCACTACTACCATCCCCACTCATAGGGGGATGGATGCCTACCACTACCACCACCCCTACTCATGGGGGGCTGGATGCCTGTCACTACCACCACCCCTACTCATGGGGGCCTGGATGCCTACCATTACCACCATCCCTACTCATGGGGGGCTGGATGCCTGTCACTATCACCACCCCTACTCATGGGGGGATGGATGCCTAGCACTACTACCATCCCCACTCATAGGGGGATGGATGCCTACCACTACCACCACCCCTACTCATGGGGGGCTGGATGCCTACCACTACTACCATCCCCACTCATAGGACGGGTAATGCATGACACAACCAGCATACTCCAACATAAGGAATGTCAGCAAAAGACATCCCCCAACATCATGACAAGAGTGTGTAGTCTGTGTCAAATGCCTACAACACTGAACATGACATTGAACATACAATGTGACCCCCTATCACATGTGTCACACAAAAATGTGTGTGGCCTTCACAATGCAAGCAGACCATGACCACTGTGGGAATGGGGTCTAAACCCCCATCACCACAGTGACCAAAAGGTAAGTGTGGGGTCCATAGCTGAAGCACATTTTGAACATTGTGGCAATGGGGTCTAAACCCCCATCATCACAGTGACCAAAAGGTAAGTGTTGTCATGGAAAAAGCTGCAACTGCCAAACAGCATGGATGATTCCTGGTCACAGAACAACAAACACATCAGTGGCAAAATAGTGGTTGTGTCCCATAGCAACATAGATTGGGTGAGGCAAACAGTGCAGTGCAAATAAAACATACCTTTGGCCATGTGCAGACAAACATCACC